>CM053028.1:40762569-40845069 GCA_028564925.1 Lithobates sylvaticus | reverse complement strand
TAATGTGCCGGTGGGGCATTTTGAGAAAGGCGGGCTGTACCCCACTGGAACGTCAACCTGAAGAGTGTACCGTTTTGAATGTTCTCTCTGTTGCCAAGTCCAGCACCTATTTTATGCATTCTTTTTGGCATACTTTCTATGGACTGTAACCAGGCTGTCACCCTTGTTCTAATTTGTGGTGACCACCAGTGGCAGCTTGTACTTTGGTTTTCTCGATCGCTGCTTTGCTTGCACCTCGCCCGCCAGCCCCGCATTTACCCCATCCAGGTTGCGCCTTCCCCTTTGCGTCTCCTCCCGAGTCCCGGCAGTTGCTTCTCCTCCCGGCCAATTGGGACTTGGGACTCGTGGCCAATCGGGTCTCAGGATCCGCTTCCTGCTGGGAGGAGATGCAGGAAGACATTATCAAATATTAATTTGCTAATGTCACACAATTGAAGCCAGCTAGAGCCTCCTGCCTCTAATCATGTGCTCAAAAAAAAAAAAATATAGAAATACATGTGTCTGGTGCCCCACGTGTAGATTAGGGGGGTGGCCTGTGCCCCAAATAAGTGTGTCCTCCACTGGTGTCTCTCCCTCTTCCCCCCCCCCCTCTCCCCCTCTCCTATATATCCATATCTATAATATTCCCATTGACTTAATGCAGTGAGGTTTTGGAAATGGCCATAATTTCTTATATTTAATGCAGTTGTTTTTTACATGGTTGCGTATTGGGTTCTAGCTGCTGGTGACTAAAACAGATGAGCAATTCATAGAAAAATCTGCCAGCTTGCATTATTGACTGGTGATGGCGATTATCTAGCATGCGTTTAGAACCCGTAGATGTTTCATGAGCAGAGCTGTTGCTACAAGGATAGGTGTCTGTAAATGGAGCTCTTTATGTCTAATATGTTTGGATGCTATGACCACAGACCATTTGTTCCTGTCAGAAATGTGATTGTTATCTCTTTGGACGAGTTCTTTCTTGAAGAGGTTGAATCCTTTTTTGACAAAAGCTTTAAATAGCTTGTGTAAGACGGCGGCTCCAGAATATGTGGGAGATACTTGTGTCATGAGGGCGAGATGAGAGCTTTGGGGTAGAAAATAATAACACTGGTTATGGGTTGGATGACGTGCTGGTTAAAGTGTTTTGTGAATAGGAACGCTAAAAATTGCTTAGACCAGGGGCTGGCCAATTCCCAGGAACCAGGTAGTCAATGTTCCCTTTAAAATGACAGCTGGCGCCTAACTTTTTTAAGGGCTTGTTCTAGTTGTCCATGGAGCGCCTACAAATTCTGCTGGCTCCTGAATTCTGTACTAACATGTCCACCGCTACCTTCAAGGGCTCGTTCAGATGTGTGGCCAGGTGGTTGTAGAAGCAAGCACAGTTTTTCCACCCTCCAGCTGTCTAAACAAGGGCGTGCAGCCAGTTGGGGCTGTATAGATGCCATGTCAGTACCTCCACCGAACACAATCCATTCAAATGGATGGGGTCACGTTGCAATTGTGCTGCAGTGCCCATGGTTGTGGAGTGGTGGGTTGGTACTTTAAGGGTTAACACAGGCAATGAGGAGGCTCAATCCACCTCAGATCACTTTTCAAAGGGTAAATGGTTGGACCATAGTTGTATGCAGAGGGTGTGCCTTCTCCTGCTGTCTGGTGCTGATATTTCACCAAAGCCCCCCCAAAAATTGTAAAAAAAATAATATATACATGTGTGTTTGAGCCTTGGGGTGCCCACCCTAATGCAATAGGCTGTGCACACCTATGGGCTGGACATGCATACATGTCCTAATTCTCCTGTATATGGAACATCACCAATGGCACACGTGTTTCTGCTTAGGGCTGTGGGCACACACAGTCCCAATATGGGGAAAAAATTGTGGTCAGGAAAAGTCTTCTCTCTTGGCCAATCCATTTTGTTCCCCAAAAATGCTTGCTTGGATGAGACATGTGCTGCCCCATAGACGTTGGATCATCTAATCTGCTTTGGACAGGTCAAATCGGAAGACTCCTGGATTATCTATGGGCATCTTGATGGGTTTATTTTATGTCACATAGCAGATTGTATTAGAAATCCCTTAACTACAGTCTGCAGACTATAAAGAGAGGTTTAACCTAGGGGGCCACTTTTAGGAAGTTCAGGGGTAGTATTGCCTGGTAGTGGAAGCCAAGAATAACAGATCCAGGCTTTTTTAATAAATGATATTTAGAATAGTTCTGATTTGGGCTCGGTTCACACTGGAGCGACCTGTCACCCCATTCAGTGCAATGGAACCGTTCTAATTAGAGAAAGGTTCCTGCACTACTATGGGCGCGACTTCAGAGCTACTTGCATTGACTTCTGTTAAAGAAGTACCGGTAGTTTGTAAGCCTCGAAGTTCCGTTGTGTGGCGCGGTTTCAAAGTCGGGTGACTTTTGACGCTGTGCTAGTGTGAACCAAGACTTTACAGTTTTACAAAAACACCTTCTTTTGTTAATATTAATAAGAATGTAACAATAATAAAGTAGTTATTATTAAAAAAATATATAGATATAAATTATTATAAATGGTTATTTTTAAAAAGACAATAATAAAACAATGTAAAAAAAAAACACAAAGTGTATATATGTATGTGTGTGTGTGTGTGTGTGTGTGTGTGTGTGTATATGTATATGTGTGTGTGTATATATATATATATATATATATTATATATATATATATATATATATATATATATATATATATATATATATATATATATATATATATATACACATTTTACACACTATATTTAGGAATCTTGTACTAGCACTTAGTCCAAATTAATCAGTGGTCTATTTCCATCCACGTTTCAGGCAGTCGCTCAAGACTTGAGAAAGGCAGGCTGTGACTCGCCTCCTTTTCTATATGTATATAGACATTTTTTATGGGTTTCATTATATAACGTAATGTAGTGCTGGATCATCAGTGATGTGCAAAGTTTGGTTACCCAAAGCAACCAATCAGATTTCAGATCATGTTTTGCATTGCATTACGCAATAAATTATAAACGCATCCAAAATGCATTATGCACTTCAAGGAAAAAGCATGTGTGTTTTCTAACGCAATGGTATGAATGGGTCCTAAATGTATAGGAAGTCCATAAGCCATAGCAGTCTGATTCTAGTTTATAGTTACAGATCTGATTGGATGCCATGGGTTATGGCATTTTTTTTTTTTCTTTTTTTTTTTTTTTTTTTACATCCTCATTGCATTCTGCATTACGTTATTATAGCATTTGTTACCCTAAAAAAATCCTGTTCCCTTAAAGCATATTATACAGCACAGTGCTTGTACTGTTTCATATGGCCCCCTGTAACACCTGAAATAACTGGTTGATCCCGCCTGGCTATACCCTCCTCCCTGTAAACTGACCACAGTTTATCATGGCTGCTGCACCATGGCCAGTTAACGTGCCTCCGTCATCCACAGCTCTCCTGTCCTCTCTCCCCCCTCCCCCCCCCCCCCCCCCTGCCTGTCAGCTCTGTGTCAAGAGCCCGCCCCCTTCCCTTCTGCTGAAATAACATTAAAAAACGTATAGAATTCTGTGTGTTTGCTAATGCTGTGTGCGCCTCTGTGATTTATAAAAAAAAAAGAAAAATGCAGTACCGTATATACTCGAGTATAGGCCGTCCCGAGTATAAGCCGAGGCCCCTAATTCACCACAAAAAATGGGGAAAAATGCATTGACCCGTGTATAAGCCGAGGGTACAAAATGCAGCAGCTGTAACTGTACTGTAAGTGGAAAAGAGGGTCAGCAATGCCCATCTGCAGCTGCCTGTCCCCTGTACAGACCCCCCCGTGTCCCCATTGCAGCCTACCTGTGCCAATCTGCGGGTCCTGTGCCCTCCGTCCTGTGCCCTCTGCCATCGGTCTTCGGTCTGTCCCCGCTCTGTCAGCGTGTATGGCGCCATTGTAAAATTAAAAAGCCTTGCCTCCTCCTCCTCCTCCTCGTCCGTGATAGGAGGAACGCGGTTTTCCCAGCAGTCAGTGTTCAGTGTTCCGCCTATCACGGACATTCTCTCATCCTCGTCCATGAGATGAGAATTACAGGCCATCCGTGATGGGTGGCACACTGTACTGCTGGGAAAATTAGTGTCCGCCTATCACGGACGGGCGGGAGGAGGCGGCGCAGCTTTTAAAAACTGCCGTCTGTCTACATGACAAGCTGTTCATGTAGGCAGACGGCGGTGACTCGAATATAAGCCGAGGGGGGGACTTTCAGCCCTAAAAAAATGAGCTGAAAATCTCGGCTTATATTCGAGTATATACCATATTTCAGAGCGCTGTTTGGCTCTCACGTGACCGGCCGGTTCTCTTCTCTTCTCCTCCCCCCTCCTGACTGACGTCAGCAGGGGAATCTCGGCCCCTCTTGCTGCAGCTGTTGGATGGGGAGAGGAGGGAGCTGGCAGGTCACGCAAGCGCCAAACGGCGCTCCGAAATACGGTGTGTGTGTGTGTGTGTGTGTGTGTATATATATATATATATATATATATATATATATATATATATATATATATATATATATATATATATATATATATATATATATATTGCATTTTATTTTTTTTAATAAATCAGAGACAGGAGCTCACAGCATTAGCAATCACACAGGGTTCTATTAAAGGAGTGGGTTAACAACCACTTTAAAGCTGGGCTCCGGGATAAGCAAATATTGTCTAAATCCATTCATCATGTGTATTCTTCTTGAATCTTGGTGTGCTTTTGTGTATTTCTTCCAGATCTGTGCTGTAATCCAGTGTAAGACATTACCTCTGTGCAGAAACTTCCTGTAATAAAGACCGATCATTGCTGTTTTCTCGTCTTGTGCAGGGTGTCTGGTCTTGTCTCTGCCCTCTCTTGTAGTTCCTGCAGGCAGCCTGTAATGGGTGGGGCCTTCTGGGATATGTACAGCACAGTGATGATGTCACTGCTACTTTCACGCAGTGTTATCTGGGTTTGTAAAGGTATTTGGTGCTCACAAAGTGGATGTATATCCTTTTGAAGTGATGGAGGAAAATATTTAAGGCCCTGTTAGGCAATTTAGAATCGCCATGATTCTGCCCGCAATTCCAAATCATGGCAAAACGTGTGATGCCCGTTTGGGGAAAAATGATCGCCCGCACTCTAATTGGCACTCTTGCAGTGTTTTTCCCAATCAGTGAATTGATGGCATACAGTTTTGTCCCCAACCCAACACCATCTTTCCTGGATGCGTTTCACTACTCCTGGCTTGCTCGCAAGAATAGGGGAAGTCTATGGATGTGTGTGTGTGTGTGTGTGTGTGTTTCTATGCATGTTTGGGTGCCATCATTCTTAATGGCCCTTAAATGCGGTTTGATTCTAAAACGATTGTTGCGCGAAAATGCGTGTTTAAAAATTGTGCTAAGCTTGTCACCCAAAAAGGGGCAGGCACTTGTTTTGGGTGACAAATGTACATTGAAATGAATGAGCTTCCCTATGCCTGGCACATCGAAACATGTATGAATCATGCTTTAGAAATCGCAACCGGGAACGTTCATTCCAGCAACACAATATCTGAATGGGGCCTAAGGCTCGATTCACATCTATTCATGTCGCTTTTGAGCATTTTTGCTGTGCTTTCTACATTTTTGTCTTTTTTTTTTTATTTTTTTTTATAAAAAAAAAAAAAAAAAAAAAAAATCATTCACTGTATATAACTGGTTGCTAAGGAGTGGGTCGGAAAGCCGGACGCCGCATCCTTGGCAACGGATGAGTCATCACCTTTCAACGGGCTTCCCCGCTGACAGCTGAATGTTTTTAAATGTGGGGTCCCCCTCCAAAAATCCATAAAAATCCAGACCCTTATCTGAGCATGCAGCCCGGCAGGTCAGGAAAGGCAGGGGACAAGCTAACACCCCCCCCCCCCCCTCCTGAAACATACCAGATCGCATCCCCCCCCCTCATGTTAATGGGTAGGGATACATCATACCTCTACCCATTCACCAAAAAAGTAGTGAAATGTAAAAAAAAATTAAGCGCCAGTTTTTGACAAGTCCTTTTTAATAATAATAATAATAATATAATAATCTTAATAATAATAATAATAATAATATAATAATAATAAAAAAAAAGCTCCGTCTTCTCCCTGAGCCGTCTTCTTCCTCACCGCTGGTTAGGTTACCCACTAAAAACAGTCCGCTCTTGTCCTGATGCTGTCTTCCTCCGTTGTGACGTCCCCTGCTGTCTTACATCTCTTATGTAGCCATGGGGCATGGCCATCCGCTGACGTCACCCGGAGAGCCCGCCCCGACCCACACACCGTTTTTTGAGGGAAATTTTATAGCCGTAACATTTTTTTAAGATTCAGCGGGGGAAGCCCGCTGACAGCTGATTACTTATCCATTGCTAAGGACGCAGCAGCCACATTCCCGACCTGCTCCTTAGCAACCAGATATATACAGTAAATGTAAAAAAAAAATTGCAGTAAAAATGCAGTACTTGCGTTTTGGATGAGGGTCCATTTAAGTCTATTCCATGCAAAATGCTGCATTTTGCGGGAAAAAAAGTCCACGACCCTTTCCAAAAACGCAGAGGCACAAAAATGCATTGATGTGACCGTGTTCCATAGGAACCCATGTTAAAATAATTCCCTGCATTTCTGCAAAAAGCGTCAAAAACGTTGGTGTGAACCAAGCCTAAAGGAAGTTTTAGCTTTAAAAAAAATCATTATTCTATTCTGAAATGCTTTTGTCTATGTACATAATTGAAACTTTGGTCACTGATTTTCTGGCTGTGTCTGCTGGTAGGTGATTCCAAGTGCGCATTGTTAATATCAATTGAGAATTTTTTTTTTCTTTCCCCTAAACACCTGCAGCAAAATCACGCACTTTACAACCTTCCATTAAATCTATTTATTACACAATGCGGCCGCTCTCCGTAGTCTCTGCCCTCATCCACCAGTCCGGCTCCCATGATTGATGTCAGCTCTGCGGTAAAAGTTGCCAGTGAACGAGCCGAACTATTAAAAGCATTCTGTTACCCGCAGCGCGGCAGAAAGGGGACATTTTTCATCTACATCTAAGTAATCCTGAAAGAATTTTTGTGATAAATATCTTAAAAAACAAGCGTGGGGCCAACCCACTCATCCCACACCCACCGCCCCTGTAGTCATAATAAAGGAAGCCTGCCATTGGGAGTTTTTCCTTTGGGGTAGTTTCTTTCACAGAGACTTTAGTCTGTAGCAGGAAGACTTTACTAAATAGCCGAATAGCTTATTTCCTTCTATTGAGACATTCCAAGCGTAGTAAAAGTGGCAAGGGCTGCGTCCAGAGATGGCCGGATCCGTCGCTGAACGCCCCCCCCGGGATCACATTTACATGATGCCGCAGAAGGCTGCGATTGTGGCATAAAACCAGTAAATTTTAATAATTTTTTTTTTTGTGTAGTATCATAGAAGCCAAAATGATACAAAAAGGGGATCATGGGGATGATTTACTAAAACTAGTGCACCTGTGCATAGTAACCAATCAGTCTCTAAGCCCCCGTTCACATTGGGGAGACTTGACATGTCAAATCGCAGCCTATTGCCGGAAATGGCACCATCCAAATCGGTGTGAAGCCGACTTTGCGGCGCCGCACCGATTTCCAAAAGTAGTTGCTGCTCTTTCAGGGGCGATTTCAATAGATATCTGTGCATGAACCCACACGGATGTCTTTAAAATTGCCCCCAAACTCTCAATGCAATGCGGGTTTGAAATCCAATGAGATGTACTCGCACGATTTCAAACCTGCATTTCATTGCGATTTCAAACCCGCCTCCAATGTGAACGTAGATTGACTTCAACTTGTTCAATTGGGTTCCATTCTCACGTATGAATGTTGCTTTTGATCATTTATACAGTGCTTTTTGCTGTGCTTTCTGCATTTTTGGACACCCGTTTTTGACACATTTTTATGATGCGTTTTGCATTTTTAATTGTTTTTTTTTGTTTTTTTTTAATGCTTTTTTTATTTGGCCAATTTGTTGTTAGGCAGATTAAATGATGCAAAAACATGCTTAAAAAAAGCACTACATGCTTCTCTGCAGCGTCTCCATTAAAGTTTATTGAACCAAAAAAAGCAACATTTTGCTTTAAAAAAAAGTCCCAGATCCTTTCCAAAAAGGTAAAAAAAAAAAAAGTACAAGTGCCTTTTTTGGCAGGTCAATGCAATTTTTGTTGGGCCCATAGACTTTATTCGGAGTGCATGATGCATGCATCAGATTGCATTGTGTATGACCAATGACCATCCTACAATTTTGCCTAACCTTACATTCCCCAGATGTGGAAGTGCTTGGAGAAACCAGCATGACTGGTCAGCCATTGACTGGCCTGCTGGTACTTTGAGCTAGATAATTAGCTGGAGAACCATTATGTATCTAAAGCCGCATAAAGACCCGGCAATTGGAACGATCCTTTATAGCGATAGCATTTAAGTTTGCACTGGGTGAACTTTCATGTTTGTGTCTGTTAATAAGGGAGTGCTGTGGGAACCCTACTGATCAGCATTCCCCTAAGTAGGCTCTGCCAGGGAGCATCAGTCGGGTTTGCTGAGCGATATACCAACATGTGAACGTTCCCTGATCTTAAAGTAGAACTTTTTGGATAGTGCTAAAGAGGCTTATAACCCCTGTCAGGTTTTTTTTTCTTTCCACCATTTGTATCCCTTTGGGGATATTTCCCTTCACTTCCTGTCCTATAGCCAAACGGGAAGTGAGAGAAAATCCCTGCAAATTAAGGGAATTCCTTGAGGACCCCCAGGTCACCAGAACTAGTGTCCCCATTTGAAGATTTCCCCTCTATTAGACCCCTTTCACACTGCAGTGCCGCTAAAACGGCGCTAAAGCGCCGGTGGTTTTAGCGGTGCTTTAGCAGCATTTTTGCTTTTCAGATGCTTTTAACCCCAAAGAAGGGGTTAAAAACTCCTGTGTTGCGGCGCTTCGGAAACTCTTTTCAGGCAGTTCAGAAATGGTGCCCATTCATTCCAATGTGCAGAGCATTTTGGGAGTGCTAAATACAGCACTCCCAACCCTGCAGGACTTTTCGGAGCGTCCCACAAGCGCACCGCCAGAGTGTGAAATGTCACACTTGAATGAATGAGAGGCGGTTTTCAGGTGCTTAGCAGAGGTTATTTCCAGTGCTAAAGTGCCTGAAAAGCCGCCCCAGTGTGAAAGGGGTCTTATACTTTAAGCTTTGACAATAAAACCTGGAAGCTGATTGGTTTCTATGCGGAGCTGCACCAGATTTTCCACTCTCCAGTTTTAGTAAATCGACCCCTTTTTGCTTCTTTCAAGCAATATCAACCTGCTTTTGATTACACAAATGACCAAAGAAACCTTATTAAATGGATTGAATAAAGGAAAATTCAGGTCTTCAACGTATTCTATAGGTTTGGTAATTGAAGGCGGTTGCACGTGGTTGAAATTCTGAAAATTGTCAGGTGCAGGGACAGTTTTATGGTGCTCTAATGAGCCACAAAGGTTACCTTGTCCGTCAATCTGTCTGAAAATGTTCATATTGGGTGACACGTTTATGTTCCATAGTTGGTAGGGTTGAATAAAGACACCAGTCCATCCAGTTCAACCAGTGTTAACTATGTGTACATGTCACCCCCCCCCCCAGACATGGCTGGAAAAGACTTGTAGTTAAAGTGTTTGGTAAAGTTTTCACTGCAGAAATTCGAGTTGGCAATTGGCCATGCATGCACGATCCAGGTGCTGAATATACAGATGTTTAGAGGAGGGCGGTGCATTTGAAACTTGGATTATTTCTGGGGAAAACGGTTGCCCAAGATATGTCATCCTAATTGATCCCTATAGGAAACGGACTGAGATGTTGGAGTGGGGTTACAGAACATTCTCTAATTTGGAAATCGTAATGTGCACCTGTGCCTAGACTACTATGTTAAAGTGGATGTAAACCCAATGTCATCCTTTCTAAACTAATGCCATAGGGGTTATCTAGAAGGATATACACTCCTCCTGCATGTATCTTTACCTGTCAAATGTCTCCCCTCTGTCTGTTATGAGACCCGAAAAACTGCAGATTCTGTGGGTGGGTCTGTTGTCTGGAGCTCGGTGGGTGGAGTCGTGATGTCAGTAACTCCCCGCCCACCTCTACACTCCCCTTGTCATTATGCATTTTCTCCTGTGTATTTCTTACACTGAACTTCTGCTATGATCTCTAACATCCAGTGAAAAGACAGGAAAGTAACCACGTGACTTCAGCATGCCCAATTATGCTGAGGTGTGGAACATCCAATCCTGGCAGAGCAGCAGAAGAAAGGAGTGGGAGGGAAAAATAATGCATGTCTCTTAGGCTAGTGCACGAGATATGTAAATCACCTGTCACTCACAGTAAGGGGGAGGATTTGACAAAGTTTTTCTCTGTTTGTCAAGATTTATCTCACTGAACAATAAGAGGATTGCTCAGAGCTGGATTAACTCTTTGTTGCAAGACTGGGCTCAAATGATAGGAAATCTTATACTCTACGATATGACATAAAAAAAAATTCGGGTTTACATCCACTTTAAAGTACTTCCAGATTTCAAACAAGTCCTTAACTGACCTCTGTAGCTGCAGGCACTATGAAGAAATTGGGCTTCAAAGCTCCTCTTCTCTATTTTCTCCTTGGTAGCTTTTTATTGCAAACTGTAAGGCCTCTAGGATTTACATATCCTTTGAAAGCTTGTTCACTATTTGCTAACAAGCTCTTAACTGACCTTTTGTAGCTGCAGACACTGTTAAATAATTAAGCTTCAAAGCCTTTTCCCTATTATTTCTGGCAGCAGAGACTTGGCAGCCTGCCAGCATTTTAATGTGAACAGTAAGGCCCCTTTCACACGGGCGCCTCCGTGAAGCAGAATCCACTTGCTCGGTGTGGGATCTCTCCTCTGATCCCCACTGAGCCGGCAGATGACTGGTCCCCGCTCTCATCTATGGGGTAATCGGATGGAAACGGATCGCCTGTCTGTTTCCATCTGATGCCATCCTTTCCAATCTACCAAACGTGTGGGGAATAGGTCCCCCATCCATCTTTTTTTGGTGGATCGGATGGCGGCGGATGTCAGTGGACATGTGTCCACTGACGTCCACCGCTCCATAGAAGAGACTGGAGGGTCCGATCAGGTCTGCCTGAAAAACTGACAGGCGGACCTGATCAGATCTCCCACGTGAAAGGGGCCTTAGGCCTCATGCCCAGGCACTGTAAGGCCTTATGCCCAGGTACTGTAAGGCCTCATGCACCATTGCACCGGGCCATACAGCATACAGAGCCCATGTATTCACTTCCCCAGGACTTGATTTGAATTTGAAAACGCAGCCCTATGTGGTTATGTGCCAGCGGTTTCATAAAGCACCTGCACACACATGGATGTATGCTTCAAATGTGCCTCTTCATTTAGAGCAGACACCCATGTCTGCAATTGTCCGCACTGCACAACTCGCCAGTGTTGTGGTGTAAATGGGGCACAGAGAAACCAATTGTTTTCTCTGTGCCCTTGCAGTGACTGGCTTTGATCTGGTGGCCATCACTATACATAATGTACATGAACACGAAGCCTTTAGAAACGGACTGTTTCTGTTGTGACATTGGAAGATGAATTACTGCACAGTGCCTGAAGCTATAAACATCAATTGGGGCTTTTTTTTTTTTTTTTAAAGCACTCTAAGGCCCCCATTCACACCTGAGCGTAATGTTTTTGCCACGTTCTTGCTGCGATTTTTGTACAGGTCAAAAGGTCACCGATGTAAAAAGCAGAAAAATGCCCAAATCTGCCTAAAAAAAAAAAAAAAAAAAAAGTTCCAGAACTTGCTTGAGCTTCAGTCGTTTTGGCGCTTCTGGCATTTTGGAGTGGAAATGTGAACCTTCTCCATAGAGAATAATTGATTTTTTTTCCCCCTCCAGCCTTTTGTAGCTTCAGGCTTCAAACTACAAAACGCTCAGGTGTGAATGGGGCCTTACTGTTGGTTAGGAATATGTATATCCAGGCAGTCCCCAGGTTACAAACAGGTTCTGTAGGTCTGTTCTTAAGTTGGATTTGTATGGAAGTTGGAACAGGTACATTTTTTTTTTTTTTTTTTTTTTAAGTGCATCTCCAGCCCAAAATTTTTTTTTAAAGTTTTTTTGCATAGCACAGGGAAGGGTTAAAGAGGAAGTAAACCCTGATGGGTTTACTTCTCTTTGTTTCCCTGCAAAGGTAAAGCATAATGGACTACTATGCAAAGTCACCGCTGTCCCCTTGTGTACTGAGCCTCCATCTTATTGGTGGGTCTCGCTGCTTCGGCGCTGTCATTCGACGGAGCCGCGGTGACGTCACTCCCGCGCATGCGCACGGGATCCGACACTTGCGGCATATAGCCGTTGACAGCGCGCTCAGTGCGCCTGCGCACCACTGTCTACTGCGCATGCTCCGTAGACAGCGGTGCCTGTCTTTTTTTGGCAAATATCTCCTACACCGTGTAGGTTTAGGAGATATATTTCTTGGACCTACATGTAAACCTTAATCTAGGCTTACCTGTAGGTCAAATTGGTTTGTAAGGGTTTACAACCACTTTAACACCCCTGTAACCTTTGTTTTGCTGCCTGTGCCCCTGTTTGGAAGATTTCACCCCACTTTCCCAGTGAAAATTGGATTTTGAAAATTTGGGATGTTGTGAAAACAAGGATTGGGGATAAAGCTTTAGTGGAGACACCTTTTCCCTAGAACGCTTACAGGAAAGAATTTCCCTTCTAGGGGTAGATTTCCTCTCACTTCCTGTTGTCTCCCTCCATTTATAAGTAGGAGTCAGATGTTTGTAACCTGGGGACCGACTGAACCTTATTGTGTATAGTCGGGACTCGGGGCACAGATGCAATTTCAGCCTATTTGCAGCTTGACGGAATTCTTCTAATTACGTTGGGTGCATTGCTTGTACACGGAATTTTTATTCATACATTTTCACGTGCCCAATCCATCTGTGACTAAATCCACAATTTTATGCTTGGATTGTTTTGGAACATAGTTGTAAAACGAAATCGCAGTAATAGGAAAATAGTTAATCTCCCCCCCCCCCCCCCCACAGTGCCCACAGCTTATAAATCTTTTTTTACATTAAAATACTGCCACTATATACCTTTTCTGGATGATCTGTATACCACGGTTACATGATAAACTGCACAGTTTCTCCAGTGCTGAGAGTTCATGTAGGAGGAGATTTCCACCACCGCCTGTATACACGCCCACATGTGTGATGTTGATATCATGTGACCTGGCTAGCTCTGAGAACAAGTAAATGTTCTCTCCAGCATAAGACACAACTGAGCATGTGCAGGTCGGCTACCCTGCCTGTGTTAGCTGGCTTTGCCCAAATAGACAGTGCAGGAGGGGGAGGATCTGTGCATACAGGATCAAAAAGACTTTTTACACAATGCAGAGGATTAACCCCTTAAGTTCCACAGTGAGTATAACAAGCATGCTATGTTGCATATACAGACTGATTTTACTGTTGTGTGTTTTAGTAACACTGTAAACCCTAAAAATGTCTTCCTCCAACATGAGCACACATTCAGCTGCAGATAAAAATGCCTTCTAGCTTGTAAGAAGTCAATTCCCAAGTTTTACTGGAGTAAAGCTTCAAGGCAAAATGTCTCTTTGGCTTGTTTTCTATGCAGAAGACACATTCTAATTATGCTGTTATTTTTGGAGCTAATGCTAAAGGAAAGATGCAGCTTTATTGGCTTTCAGTGTGTGAAAATTGGAGACATTTTTATTAAGAAAATGTTGAGAATGGATTGCACGTTATTTTATAACTCTTTGGCTATAATGCATCTATAATAGTTTTTGGGAGCAAGTCAGATAGCTGCACTTTTGTCGCTGAGGTTGTCATTGTCTTTCGCATGCTAATTTAGATAATCGTACCTAATTACTTATAAAAGTCTACTCCATTGTTTTATTAGCTCAGAAGGATTGGCTATTGACCTGCTTCTATGCAATAGAAGGTCATGATATGATGTGTATTCTCTAGAGAATAAGGAGAGTTTAATTGTCCAACTAATTATTATTGTTGTACACCAAGAATAGACCTCATTTATATATGCTTTATGAATGCAAATTTAATTAGAACTACCTGTATTACCCATAGGAACCAATTACGTTAAAGCGTAGTTCCGCCGAAAAAATAAAAAAGAATTAAAAGTCAGCAGCTACAAAATGTGTAGCTGCTGACTTCTAATAATCAGACACTGACCTGTCTCACGGTCCAGGGATGTGGGCGTATGAAGCCTCGCTCCTCTCTACCGCCTCTCCACGGTGCCGGTATTCTTACTGTGGGCGTCCGGCTGTGGCTTCACAGCTGGGCAAGCACTGCGCATATGTGAGCCGCATTGTGAATGGCCGGGCAATCTTCTGGGACCTGTGACATGTCCCAGAAGATTGCAGGGAGGGGGATGAGGTGAACTTCCTTTCAGTGCCACGGAGCTCCGGGAGGAAGTGGGAGCTGGATGCCTCTAAAAAGAGGGTACCCCCCCCCCCCCCCCCAAAAAAAAATGACATGCCAAATGTGGCAGATCCTTGTCATTGGCTCTTTTTTTTTTTTTTATAATCTGTCAAGTTTTGTTGCGAACCATGACAACTTTCTCTTTTTTTTTTTATTTTTTTTTTTTTTTTTTCCCAACGAGGTATAGAACATAAAGAAGAACAGTTGGTTGCTTTGAACAAAATATGTTTGAGACATATTGATTTAAAAAAAAGGCTAATTTTGCTAACACTGGGTTGTCAGATCAAAGGGCAGTCAATGGTTCTGCAACTTTTCAGCAGCTACAAGGCAAAGCCTTGTCCCGTTCACTGCCATCACCCTCATAGCTTTTTTTGTTGATCATTATTTTGATACTACATGCCTTGGATGGAGGCTCTAGAACAGCCATCCTCAACCTGGGTTCCGTGGAAACCTAGGGTCAGGGACGTTTTTAAGGCAGGGCAAAAGGGGCAGCTGCCCTGGGCCCTGTCATTGTTGTGGGGCCCAAAGCAGCTGCCTCATACTTGCCAACTATACTGGTTTAAATTTCCTCGTCCCTTGAGGTTTTAGTCCTGTGCTGTGTCCCAATATTTCACTGTGAAGTGCTGCTACTAATGCTGCCCAGCTCTGCCCTATTGTTGTGTACAGGTGACTTACCAGCAGACCCTGTGTTAACATGTAAAATACTGGCATTCATATGTAAATAGCGTCGGCCGGCGACATTGATATGTATATAATGCTCCCCTGAGGTCATATCCACAGTAATTGCAAGCAACCAATCAACAAGCAGAAATCATGTGCTGTAGCAACTAATCAGTGAGCCATAATGTGTGCTGTAACCTCTAGCAACCAGTCAGTGAGTGGTAATGATACACTGTAACCTCTGGCAACCAATTGCAATAGCTGCCTGATCCGATTCAGTAAACAGATTTTGAGTCTAGCTGCTATTTATTGTATGTCTCAGAGCAGCAGGTGGAGAGCAAAACTGCATGGGGGGGGGGGGGGGGGCAAGAAAAGTTTTGCCCAGGGTCCAATCATCAATATTAAAGATGGCCCTGCCTTGGGTTTCTTGAGAGGTTGCCAGAGGTTCCTGGACCTCTGTCTAATAGACTTTCCCCATCTGATGGTGCCTTCATAGATTCAGTCTTCACCACTTGGCAGACCCAATAGCATGACACCAATGATCTTTAAAACTGACCACCACTGGAAGTGGGGCATTTATCCGACCGACCACCAATGTAAGGGCTATCTTCCTAATGACCCCCAATGTACTCATCTTAACAGTTAATCCTTGAGACATGACCACTATTTCAAGTGTTCCTCTGGGGTAAAAACTTTGAGAAAGGGTGCTCTAGAACAAAGCACCCATCATCTTCTGCCCTGAGAATGAGCAGAATAGAACACGAGTTACTATTGTATTCTTACTTGAGACCTCACCTTCATGTTTGTCTGATTACAGCACCCACACAAGTACTTTTTGCATTCCAGATTATTAATTATGGGATAGTTTACTAGGTCACAGTAGTCGTAATGTTATTAGTCTCAACAGACACCACCTCTGTGCCACTCGTTGTCTGTTTCCTCCAGTTTTCCCATTAGGACATACAGTACATGTAATTAACTACAGGGTTATTATTTTGTTTCTAGAAAGAGTGTGTCCCCCATGTGACGTGTCCGCCCCAAGTGACTGATGGTTATGCAGATAAAAGCAAGTGTACCTGTAATCTGGCAGCCATCTCTAAAACGAATGTAATCTCTAGCCTGGCTTTTCACTAGGAGCTTGCAATATCATTGAGGAAAGAGGCACTTATAGGCTTATTCACTACAATAATGCATGGATCAATGTATTTTAAGGCTCATGCATCAATGTGTTCACAATAAGCATTGGAGTTGCTTCTCCAATTAGCATTAGACTTGCCCTGAAATATGAGTATGAACACATAGGGATTTATTGCAAAATTCTTGTTGCCTGTGATTAGTTCATATAGGTAACCATATTCTTGTTTCTACACATGAGGCAAGTTCCACCCAAAAATGGAGCTTCCGCTTTTCGGATTCCTACCCCAGATACCTGGTATAATCCATGTATTTGCTCCACCTTCCGGGCATAGATTGCCGCAGTATCCGCGGTTATCTATGCCATGTCCAGCCCCTCCTCCGTTCCCCCCCGCTGTCTTCTGGGAGACACACAGGTCCCAAAAGACGGGAAGGTCCAGTGAGATTGTGCAGCGCAACTCGCGCATACTCAGTAGGGAACCAGGCTGTGAGGCCGCAAGGCTTCACTTCCTGATTCCCTTACCGAAGATGCCGGCGCCTCCATCCGGGAGCAAAGGGATGGATCGGCTTCGGGTGAGGACATTGCTGGAGCCCTGGGCAGGTAAGTTTCCGAATATTAAAAGTCAGCAGCTGCAGTATTTGTAGCTGCAGACTTTTAATTTTTATTTTTTTTCCGGTGGAACTCCGCTTGAGCAAACCTTTTAAAATACCTTGTTGTCACCTAGTTTCGTTTTGGATAGAGTAGAAAGGGATTAGAACGCTTGTCTGTGTTTATTGCTGTCTGTGAGATTCACCCTCCCTATTTGTCCTGTTTGAAGCGGTTATATACCACTAGACTTTAAAAAAAAAAATTCGATATTTTTATATATATATATATATATATATATATATATATATATATATATATATATATATTATATATATATATATATATATATATATATATATATATATATATATAATATATTATTTTTTTTTTTTTTTTTTTTCCCTGCATCGCATATCAGCACATTATGTGAAATTTACCTTGAAACTAAGCTGCTCCAGCACCCCAATGTCAGCGCTGCAGCCACTTCCATCATCACCCATCTTGCTCCTGAGTTCGCAGGCTCTGGCGCTGTGACTGGCCGGAGCCACGATGACGTCACTCCCATGCATGCGTGTGACAGCCGCTAGTCACGCCACAGGGCTCTGAAGAAATGGCACGGGTGGCCGTTCCTTCAGAGCTCATGCGCCAGTGATTGTCACTAGCTGCATGTAATGTAAATATCTCCTAAAACGGTGCATGTTTAGGCTTACCGATAGGTAAAGTCATGTATGGAAGTCTACTTCCTCTTTAACATTATCATTGAAAGTTAACAAATTCCGAAATTTAGGTTGTCCCCAGAAAAGTAATAGAGGGGAAATCATTGAATGGAGACACTAGTTCTTGTGACCTGGAGGTCCCCAAGAAATTCCTTTTTACTTTGTAGGGATTTCCTTTTCACTTCCTGTTTGGCTATAGGACAGGAAGAAAAGGGAAATCTCTGCAATGGGACACAGATGGCAAAAGAAAACCTAAAATCTGACAGGGGTTATAACCCTCCCTTGCTCCTATCCAAAATAAAAATAAAAAGTCTGGATTGAAAAGAAGGCTTTTACACCTACCTGTCCAGTCCATTAGTATTTGCTCAAGAGATACCACTGCTGAAGAAACGTCTGCATTCTCTGGGAGGGTCTGATTGGTTGGTCTACCCTTTGATCTGTGGTTCCATATGGCTCTGTGTTCTGTAATGAACTAATGGCCGGTGGGTAGAAAAAAAGCGTACAGTGGGGGGATCAGCCATCCAATATACCTGGATGTGTGTCCAAAGCAGAAGAAAGTCAATAGGGCCCCCCCCCCCCCCCATCACTTTCTCATGCCAGGTTTCCTTTAAAGGGTTCCTTTCTTATTTACAATAAATGTAACACTATAGCTAAAATACTGACTTAGAGCCTAATATCCCAAAAGATCTAAATCTTTGGAACGTCTATAAAAACTGGCCAAGATGGCGGTTGAAAACGCAGTAGGGGACAAGCCATATGACGCACCCAGATGTTTGCCCAAAGCAGAAGGAAGTCTACAGTGGCAACTCTTTCCTGACAGGTTTGCTTTAGGGGGTTCCTTAAGTGGATCCCTGCAGGTTTCCAATAAATATAACACAGTAGGCAAACTATTAACTCGGCGTCTATTATTCCGGAACATCTACAAAAAATGGCCACGACAGCAATCTGCTAATTAATTTGATTATTCTACAGTATCACATCTTTGAATAAACCTCCATAAACACATCAATGATTGGCCAAAGTATTTGCAAACGTTTCAGGCCTATGTCACGTAACATCTTTCATGTTCATTCCTCACTGCGGCATAATTATTTGGAAAAGCTGCCTAGAGTCAGAACCTGTGGATACTGCTGTGCACACTGCAGATAATTATTTTAATGGCCGCACCCATGTTATGTTTTGTAATTTGTAAAGCGATATTAAATAATTTTATTTAATTTTTTTAAATAACAAACCTGTCATACTTACCTGCTTTGTGTAATGGTTTTGCACAGAGCAGCCTCTATCCTCCTCATAAACTATTATAATATGTCTCTTGTGCATTCAAATCCTGCCTGTTCACATTTGTTTTTATTGAGTAAAAATCCACTTTACTGAACATTTTTTTTAATCTACTTATTGAACTGTAGCATTTTGCAAAAATCCTTGAAGGCAGATTTCCCTTAACTTCAATTTATAGTTAAATGGTAACATTAAATCTATGTGAACAGTCTTGCTTGGATGGATAAATAAACAGTTTTGGGCTGAAATAAGTAAATAACAAAAATAATAATAAAAAAATAAAAATATTTATTATTATTATTAAACTGTGCTTGGCTTTCTCCATTCTTGATCATATGATCAAAAGCCTAGCTGTCTGGTCATGTGATATTTGCTTGTGGGGGATCAGGCAATCCAAACCCTCCATTCTCCCCATTATTGGGGATTGCTTGCACGAACTCACAATTGTAATGTTCTTGCAGAAAGCAAATAAAAAAAAAAAAAAAAAAAAAAAAAAAAAAAATATGAAGGGTTAAATAATTCATTTTCCTGAAAAATACTTTGCACTAGGCTCCCTGAGCCAGCCATGTGATCAAATGCTTGTGAATTCGTGCAAGCAATCCCCGATAATTAACTTAATTAACCCTGGGACGGGATAGTTAACTGCTTCATAAATTATTGTTTAGTATAAAATTGGGCATGTTGACCTGTTTTTATTTATTTTATAAAAAAAAAATTATTTTTTTATATATCCTGTTAGGAATTACCTGTCACACAACATTTGCAAATTTGCCAAAAGCATGTAAAAGAAATGCATGTTGTAATGCTATGTACACAAAAAAGTTACTATGTACACCCTGGGACGGGATTTGTAAGAAAAAAAAAAATCCATGAGAAGGAATTTCGGTGCCACTAACCTATTAAGCACTACCACAGTGGTATGTAAATGTTTTCTGTTGGGACCCGACACCTGGTGGAGGATCCAGAGGTCTGGTGTCCTTTTCTAAAATCATAAATTAGCCTTTCAATCAGTGATTTGTTCTGGGAAATGGGGACTCATTGGTTGGAGATAACAATAGTCACTGTGAGTGGTGGAACCAGTTTGTCTGGAGAAGCAGCTAGCTCCAAGTTGAAGGAGGGTGCCTAGGAATATGTCATTATCAAACTGTTTTTTGATGTAACTTCATGCTTTGAACTTGTTACGGCTTTACGTTTTTGTTGGGATACTTTTGGATGTGTTGAATGCTTGAAATGTTTATTAAACTTAGAAGATGACGAGGAGGTTTCTTATCTTGTGAGGTTAATAAACCTAAACGCTATTAGCAAAAAGCCAATTATATCTGAAAATGTTCCTGTCACTCTGCAAAGTTTAAGATATCTAGCATTATAGGCCAATCTGCTGTATGCTTAGAGGTGCCACTCTCAACCCTCTTAATATGGAGGAACCCTTGAAATCATTTATACGTATTGTACAGGGGAGCCTCCTGATAAATTATTACATCTCTAACACATGGTAAGTTTGAGTGGTCCAGTAAGTAGTAAATATAATAATGCATTAGAAAATAATACAGACAGTAAAAAGTGTCTTATTTGGTGTGGTGGTTCCATACATTGGTGACCAATTGGAACAATACCCCTTATAGTAATGGTCAATGAGAAGGACACATTTACGTTGTTTAGTGGGTCTGTGATAGCAATGGACCAGACTTTCTCAACCTTTTCAACACAGAAGAACCATTGAAATAACTTTCTTGTCTCGGAGAACCCCTATTAAAAATTACTATATCTCCGACTCGTGATACATTAGTGTGAAGGTCAGTGGGAAGAATGCTTTTTAGTCTTGTGGTCGTTGGGAGCAATTACCCTCTTAAAAATGGCTAAAAAGATCAATGGTGTCAGTGGGAACTTATCTGGGAGGCAGAAATTGCTCATTACTCAAGGAACCCCTAGCAACTTCTGGAGGAACCTTCATTGAGAAACCCTGTACTGGACCAATAGAAATGAGGCTTAATTTTGATGGCTACGGTATATAGTGGAGTGCCATCTTCCTTCAAGGGAGCTGATATGTACTGAAGGCATAGTGCAGGTGGTTGGCAGTTCATAGTTTCGTTTTGACAGCCTTTTATCAAGTCGTAACACGGGTCTCTAGTTGCATGATTCTAATAACATCCCCTGGTCAAGTTCTGAGGAAGGGGGAGGCCTTTTTCCCCAAAATGCTTTTTCTGTATTTGTTGCTCTTGGGTTAGGCAGTGGTCTCCAAACTGCAGCTTGGGAAATGGATGTGGCCCTTTGCTTGAGGTACTTTTCCTCCTACTGACTCCAACAATAGTGGCATAATCCTTGCCACTGGCACCAACAATGGAGCACTATTCCTCCCACTAATACCAATGATGGGACACCCTTCCGCCCACTGATACCAGTGATGGAGCACTATTCCTCCCACTTACACCAACAATAGGGCACCCTTCCGCTCACTGACACCAATGATGGGGCACCCATCCATCTACTGTCACCACTGATGGGGCATTATTCCTCCCACTAAAGATGGGACATTGTTTACTCCCAACTGACACCAGGATATTTTCTACTCTCACTGGCCATAGTCCAGCCCCCCTAAAGTACAGGACAGTAAAGTAGACCCCTGCTCTTAGCCAATAAACCATATGAAAAAATACCTCCTGATATGAACAATTTGTACTAGGTGCTCCTCAATACTCACCACAAACTTTTACAATATTGACCACTGGGAAAACTACAGACAGCATAAAAAACAATGAATAGGTATCAGTTGTCGGTGAGAGTTGGAAATCCATTTGTCGCACAAAGAACCCCTAGCAACCTCTGGAGGAACCCCCAGGGTTCTACAAAAACCTGATTGAGAAACGCTGGCTTAGATTGCAAGTCCTTGTTTAATGTTTTTAGCCAATTCAAGCCAGGAAGAGACTGAGAGGTGGATGGAAACAGCCTGTAAAAATTCATAAGGGGTGTTGTAGATACTCATTAGCAATCTGTCTCACAATAAAATGCTGCAACATGTGTGAGCTGGTAAGGTGTGCATGAATCGGTTGCAGAATTAACTCAAAGATGTGACGCAATTTATACATGCAACGCACTTTTCTCCGACATGGAGAGGTCTCCTTTATCTCCACTTTCCTTATAGACATAGCAGTATTTCTTTATGAATTTGTCCCAATAGCTTCAGGCAGTAAAAATGTCGTAAATAAGAATTACTTAAATTTGCCGCACGCGTCCTTACAAACAATAAAATGTCACAAGGGTTCCATGAACAAGGCCAGAAATGTGTCACAAATTCTTTATTATATCTCCTTCAGTGTTTAATGATATTACAGAAGAAGGGAACTGTGTGTTAGGAAAAACTTAGCTACCCTCCATGTAAAAACATGTGATGACCTCTTTATCTGTCGTAGCTTTCACATGTATCTCTGCAGATGAAATTAATCTCTATTAGTGAATCATGCAAGGATAATTCAATGGTTTGCTCGGACAGAACAGCAAATAAATGATTGAAAATGAAATCGGTTGTAAACCTCTGAAATAAAAAAATGAACAAAGCATATCCTTCTATACCAGGGATATGCAATTAGCGGACCTCCAGCTTTTGCGGAACTACAACACCCATGAGGCATAGCAAGACTCTGACAGCCACAAGAATGACACCTAGAGGCAGAGGCATGATGGGACTTGTAGTTTTGCAACAGCTGGAGGTCCGCTAATTGCATATCTCTGTTCTATAGTGTGTACTGGCCCCAAACCTAAATCTGCCATCTGCTCTGAGTCACTTATGACAGTTTCTGCAGACCCCAGAGAATGCAAGGTGATTGCCCCCCACAATCTCCTTGCACAGGAGTGCAGTTCGTTCTGCACTGCTGTAACCCCTTTTCAGCAGACAGCAGGCTGAAGCCCTCTGTCAACTGATGTCACAGAGGCGGTCCATTGGGAAACATTGCGGCCATATGGTCGAGATCCGCCCACATGCTTGGACTGGCACCCAGTTCAGCCTCTTGGAGAGCCTGAGCCGGCCGTTCTCGCCCCCCTCCACAGCCCAGCAGGGGGGCAGAGCAGAGAGCCGGCGACTGATGGCTAGCAGCTCTCTGCTCACAGAGCTCTGAGAACCGAGCGATCAATGGTGTTGGATCGCTCGGTTCTCAGTCTTCTAGCCAGCTGGTGACAGATGCTGCATCCACCTAGTTAGGTATTATTAAAAAAAATAAAAACATTCCCATACTTCTCTTTTTAACTCTCTTTACAACAGAAATATAGCTTAATGAAGGGTCCCTTCTGTATTTTCAGACATGTGCATGGATAATGATATAGGGAAATTGATAAGTGAGTAGACCGTGCTGGGTTTTCATATTTAAAAAAAAAAGTGTTCTGGATATCATGGAAGGACAGTGTATTTGTATTTATGCAAGTAGAAAAAAATGGAATTAAAGTTCTGTTAACTATTTGACTGGGTGACTGCCATTACCTAACATTTTATATCTTTCTGCTGTAGAGTTTTCTTGACATACAGGGCTGAGTAAAACTAAAAAAAAAAAAGAATGTCAAAAGGAAACTAAAATATCAGTTTAGATTGAAATAAAATTAATCAATGTTAAAATTATCAAATACGTTTTTATAATTTTATTTTTTTTTTAAATAAAATTGACCAAAAGCTTATAGTTTTTTTTTCTTTTAGGTGGTTTATACATATTTAAGGACAATGTTTTCTACCACATTTAGTCTTTTTTTTTTTAATTGGTAAGGATGAAAAAAAAAAAAAATGTAATGGCTACATGCAATCAATACTGTTAATTTCAAAAATATGACATGCCAATAAAATGTATATATTCTGCATAATGTTTTACATCTAAGTAACTTTTTATATCGGTTTCAAAGTTGCATTTGGTTGACCTATTTTAAAACGTTTTGCCGTGTCAAGGTGAAGGTCAGTAGGGCGTGCACTGCTGAATGCGCAATTCATGCTGTCATTTGTTCAGCGCACAGATCTGCTTGGCACAGCAATTGTGAGCTATTCGGTTCTGGGTGACGGAGTATTTGAGGATTCTAATATAATGAACACTGATGCCTGTTTATAGGGCCTCGTTCACACGGGCATAATTATAATTACACTAATGGGCTTTTGAAAATTATACTTCCTGTCATACATTATTTTTTGCAGATGCAAATTTTTAGGAAGGGGAAAAAAAAAATAACTTGTTGAATGTTATGTAAATGAAGGCATTTTACAAATGTTGATTATTCTCCGTGCTCAGAAAACGTAGGCACAAAAAAGGTCAATCATATATGACCCAGAAGACCTCAGACTTACAGGACTGTGATATGAGAAAAGCTTGCACTCTGAATCTAATTGGAATACAAGAAAATTAGAAAACAAGCCATAAAGTAATTTTTATAAAAAAACAAAAACAAAACATTAAATGTTTTATAAATCATGATTTATAATAACCCAAATGTAATAATAAAATGACAATAAATGATAAATTAATATGATTATTAATAGTAACACTACTAATATTAATACAATTAATAGTAGTAATAAAATTACAGAAATGTAATCTGCGCACCCTAATAATGTCTTGTAAGTGGTTTCTTGCACTATTCTTCTTAAAGACACTGAGTGGTTTGTGAAATTTATAGGTCTTAATAAAAAAAAAAAGTGTATGTGTATGTCTATCTATCTATCTATCTATCTATCTATCTCAACTTGTATGCCACCTGTATGTTCTAGAATGTAATAAAATCGATGGTATTTAAAGGGGAAAACATAAAGGGGAACTCTATCTTCCTAATCCAATTATTTTGTCAGTTTATTGGTGGAATAAAAAAAAAATAAGCTGGTATTTGAAATGTTTGGCTTGAGGAAGCTTATCCAGTTTTCAGTGAATAATAGAGGCATATAATGGGCATTCGTGTTTTTAGGGGCTTGATCATTCTGACATAAGCGATCAGAGGCCTTCCTATAATCGGCATTACCTCATCTACTGAATCATGCCCTGGGATGCCCAGCAGGCACTTAATTCCCATTTCATATATTAAGTCTCTATCCTTTTAACTAGTACCACTCTCCGTAGTTGTTAAATCCCACTAAGCATGTTAGACCTGGCATCTCCTCGCAGATGGCTTGGAAAGGAAAATGACTTTTGTTAGGGCTCGTAAGGACGTGTCCAGCATTGCCTGGAAGTATAAAGAGACTTCATATAGATTCAGCTGATTGTAAAAGTTCATGACAATTTAATTTTACAGGAGGAAAAATATTAAGCCTAGAGCCCAGGGTTTTTATTTTAATTTTTTTACTTAATTCAGCCTAGCTGGAAAACCATTAACCAAGTTGCCTACTGGGCACTTAAACCCCCATTTGCCCCCTTGCGGGCGTGAAGGGGGTTAAAGCTAAATTTCCAGTATGGACTCTTTGGCATAAGTTCTATTTTGGCTGGAATGTTCAATTTTAACCTTCAAAAGTTGCAGGCAAGTCCTACCTGAATGTTTTGCATGATTAGGAAACAATCGTTGCTTGGGGAGGTGGGCCACCCACTTTCCCTATCTAGTGACCCAGAATGCAAACCCCTCGAAGTGGGACTTTTAAGGGCAACTACATCTTTCCAAGTTGTGATTGCCCTTAAAAGTCCCACTTTGAGGGGTTTGCGTTCTGAATGTTTTACATGCGACAGTGGTGCCACAGTGGACCCGACTTTGCAGAGTGACAAGTCATATCCAAGTCGCACCCATCCAATGTCGCACTACTTTGGAGCTGTACAAGTGTGAATGGAGCAGTGCAAGAAGCAAATATAATCTGCAAAGTGCACTTCATACAATAGTAGCAATTAAGACTTACTTGTAATAGACCGCAATAGGATGTAGCCAAAGATAGATTCTGATTGGTCGCTTTTATATTACCGCACATTGTGGTTTGTCATTTTCAGTTCTCTTGTAAGTGGTTTATATACATAATATTTTGTGGTCGACCTATTCCAATAATTTGGTTTCTGACTTGGGGACAGTTTTTTTTTTTTTTTTTTTTTTAAATTCTGATTTACTTTAATTATCAGCCTTTATTTGTTGAGCATCATTTTTGCATTTTGCAAACTAGGTGACCTGTGATTGTCATTAACAAGAACGCTGTGACTTTTGAAGCGCCGGTTAATGGCTCTGGGAAGCTAATTGACGCAAAACTGCCTTGATTCATGACGGGAAGCTGCTTAGTGTTTAATTTACATTTGCAGAAAAGTGGAGGCAGCGTGTTTCCCAGGACACATATTTAATTAAATCTGTTTGATTTTAAAATGATCCTTTAATGGAGTCGTCAGATTGATAGAGCGCAGGTGCCCCTGGACTTTGACACTCGCCGGTGACATAACCCAGCTGGTTGGGAAGCTGCGATTAGTTATTGCTATAGGACATTAGTTATAATTATACATGGAATAGAAAAAAAAAAGTCACTAAGCATATCCAGGCATGATTAATTGCATCGTTCGCTGTGCTTTCCAGTTTGCTTTAATTCTGCACTTAGACTCATAGGGGGAGATTTACTAAAACTGGTGCACACAGAATCTGGTGCAGCTGTCGATTAGTAACCAATCAGCTTCCAGGTTTTATTGAACAAGTTGAAGTTAGAAGCTGATTGGTTACTGTGTGCCATGTGTGTGTGTGTGTGTGTGTGTGTGTGTGTGTGTGTGTGTGTGTGTGTGTGTGGTGGGGGGGGGGGTGCAGCATGTTGTGGCGGCAATAACTTACACGGCCAGTTGCAATAGAAAACGTATATAGAAGTAAGGAAACAACAGTTCACAATAACCTGGTGGGACAGCTACCCAGCCAGACACACTCATAGTTCCAGGAAGGTGAAGAAGTAGGTTCCAGCTGAACTGACAGCATCTGTCCAGAGGGGACAGAATGTGGCCTGGCCGTCTCATGCCCAATCAGGAAGGTAACCAGAGAGATGTGACCCTACACTTTCTCTCCCCATCAGGAACCTTTCCCTTCCATTAGTACCATCCCAAACAGACAGGGTACCTTTCCCTTCCATTAGGACCATCCCAAACAGACAGGGTACCTTTCCCTACTCTACCCACTCACACAGAGTGTGCCAGAGGCCAGGTTCTTATATAGACTCTGCCACACCTAAGATGGCCACCAAAGTCACATGGGCGGCATGCATCCAATCTGATCGCTACCTCAGTGACTCAGGAGACCATAGAGCAGGAATATGCAATTAGCAGTCCTCTAGCTGTTGCAGAGCTAAAAGTCCCATGAGGCATAGCAAAACTGACAGTCGCAAGCATGACACCCAGAGGCAGAGGCATGATGGGACTTGTAGTTTTGCAACAGCTGGAGGTCTGCTAATTGCATATCCCTGCCATAGAGGAACCCTGTTCCTCATGACGACTTCTCTCCCTGCATTACTTCTACGGTTGAGCACCACCTGTGGTGGAGAGAGCAGCCTGCACCCGCCTCCAACCTGTACCAGAGTCTGTGTGCTCCAGTTTTAGTAAATCTCCCCCTTGCTGTTCATAGAAAATTCTTATTTTTATGAAAGAAATATATTTTTGTGTGGCGGAATTGGGATATGTGTTTTCCCCACTGGAGAGTTCATTGTTGTAGAGAAAGTAGAAAACCGGTTGGTGGTTTTTAAGGACAGAGGTGCCCGTTGGAATGTGTATTATGGAGTGAATGATGAGCAAATAAAATTACTGTATTTATTGTCATATAACACGCTCACTTTTTCACCATGAAAATAGGGTGCAAATAGCGTGTGCGTATTGTACACCAATACTTACATTTTAGCTACCTTGGAGGTGACAGGGAGGGGTGCGGGACGAGCGCCGTCAGATTACATACAGTAAGAATCTCCTGTTTACTTGGTGGCCCCTGTAATAGGAAAATTCCCGTCTCCTGGGACGCCATTGCACCACTGTTCTGTCTATCATAGGAGATTCTCACTGTATGTAATCTGTCAGCGCTCGTCCCGCCCCACTCCCTGTCACCTCTAGGCTGCAGATGGGCATTGATGGCAATGGTGAGGCTGCCGCATTGATGGCAATGGTGAGGCTGCCGCATTGATGGCAATGGTGAGGCTGCCGCATTGATGGTAATGGTGAGGCTGCCGCATTGATGGCAATGGTGAGGCTGCCGCATTGATGGCAATGGTGAGGCTGCCGCATTGATGGCAATGGTGAGGCTGCCTCATTGATGGCAATGGTGAGGCTGCCTCATTGATGGCAATGGTGAGGCTGCCGCTGGGCATTGATGGCAATGGTGAGGCTGCCGCTGGGCATTGATGGCAATGGTGAGGCTGCCGCTGGGCATTGATGGCCATGGTGAGGCTGCCGCTGGGCATTGATGGCCATGGTGAGGCTGCCGCTGGGCATTGATGGCCATGGTGAGGCTGCCGCTGGGCATTGATGGCCATGGTGAGGCTGCCGCTGGGCATTGATGGCCATGGTGAGGCTGCCGCTGGGCATTGATGGCCATGGTGAGGCTGCCGCTGGGCATTGATGGCCATGGTGAGGCTGCCGCTGGGCATTGACCCTTATTTTGCTTCAAAGTTCCTTATTTAAAATGTAAGCTTCCCTCTTTAAAATATATGTGCGTGTTATACGCTGATAAATATGGTAATTTACTTGTTCGTAAAGTAGGATGGCTTTGATTCATCCGTAGACACACCATAATAATGAAATGCTGTAACTTAATGCTAGTAAAATGCAACGACTTTGGTTCATTCCTAGACACGCCATAATACACATTCCAATGGGCGCCTCTGACGTTCAAACCACTGATGGGGTTTTCTACTTTGTCTTCAACAACAAGTACATTATCCCCTAAAGCCACTTCTGAGGATCTAGGACCGGGACCCCCCGAGGCATTGAGATTGACCAGCTCTCTCCTGCATAGAGACAGTATTCTCCACTTGTGCCCACCAAAGGTTGCATGTTCTACCAGGTTGGGTTACCGCAACCTGGCCGAATGGAATAACAATGTTCCTTTTTTGTATCTGAACCAGTACTCTTGGAGATATAGATATACTACACTATAAGGGCTCTCCTGCCTCTTCTTATTTTTCCAGTGGACACCCTAGGTGTCAACTTTTTTTATTTTATTTTTATTTTTTTGGCCCCCACTTTTCTGTTTTTGGTTCTACCCTGCAGACCACCATCACAGAAATACCTCTGGAGAGTTGTTTGCACCACCAAGGGTGGTGATTGGTGAAACAGGGGAGGTGGAGGTGTTGTCTATCAATTTATCATGTTTCATTATCAACGGATTGGATAACAAAGCAATTATCTGATTATATAAATGATATAAATACCCCACAGTACAGCAGACATCCTACTCCCCTGCCTTCCCTGAATTTATCTGGCATCCTAATCCCTCCTGCAAGTACTGACTTTATTATGACAGTTGCTATCTGCACACCGTTAGGGAATTCTAGGTACCGTAAATTAGAGTGCTTTAGGGCTTGTTCACACTTATTTCATTCTTATTACATTTATAACGCTTAACAAATGCTTCTATAGCTTTAGTATGGGCGTTAGGCTTGCTTTAATGAGCTTTAGTATGGGCATTAGACAGGCGTTTCACAAGCATTAATGGAGAGTTAAAAATGCTCCTCAAATGCCCTATGGGCAGTTTTTAAAGCATTTGACGGTGTGAACTTAGCCTTATGGTTTTAAAGAGGACCTAAGCTGTAGAAGCAAAACACTAGTTACTATCATACCTCCCAACTTTTTGAAATAGGAATGAGGGACACCTATTAGCAAAAGTATGTAGGTATAGGAAACAATTTTTAAAAGATAAAAATTGCATTTTATATACAACTATATAGATCAGATCAAAATGAGGAGGAATGAGGGACAGAGGGACATTACTCCAAATCGGGGACAGTCCCTCGAAATCGGGGACAGTTGGGAGCTATGCAACTGAACTGTGCTAGAACCCACCTCCTCAAGAGTGGGCCATACCACGATACCCTTAACTGTGCCAGAGCACAGTACGGAGCAATCACACTGGTCAAATGAACTGGACTTTGAGGGTCAAACATGCTTGGTCATGTAAGGATCGCCTAGTGGGAGTACTCCCTTACAACAATCTCACGCTGCAGATGTACAGCCTGAAGGCTACAGAGGACACGTCAGGAAATGCTTGGCTATTTTTCTGAAGGAATTCTAGACCAAAGCTAATTTTGTTTAGGTACTGCTTGGTCAGAACTGAAATTTCAAGATGTTACGATAGTAAGCACGTGCTTTTTGATTTTAGGTCCACTTTAAATGTAACATTGGTTGTAACTTGCTGTTTCCAAAGAAATGATGACAACATTATGCACTTGAGTCAAAGCGTGAATTTTGTGGTCACATGAATGGCCAGGGGGTGATGAGAACATGCAGTTAATCTTAATTTTTACTGCCCACGGACCACTTTCCTACAGACGGATGTTCTGCTTACATTGCCGTGACTGTGATGCAATTGTAACTTGGCGTGTTGAGTTTGACAGGCGGCACCACCCCTCAAACTGTCAAACTCACCTACTGAAGTCAATGGGCTGTGCCACAAAAACATGCCAAGCGTGGCTATTCTTGTTTGTAGAGGCAGTATCTCCTCCTGAATGCCTGTGACCGGCTTTAAACAATATGAAACGATTTTCAAAGGGGCGGTGGAGCTCACTGCCTGTGTGAATGAGGCCTTTTTATTGACATTAATTTGTAACTCTTTAGCAAACTAATCTAATTGACAGATATGAAATATAAAGGTAACATTTGATTATTACATTTGGAAACATTAACTAACATTAAGGCTGCTTTCACACTGGGGCGGTTTGCAGGCGTTATTGCGCTAAGAATAGCGCCTGCAAACCGACCCGAAACAGCTGTTGCTGTTCCTTCAGTGTGAAAGCCCGAGGGCTTTCACACTGAAGCGGTGCGCTTGCAGGACGCTCAAAAATGTCCTGCAAGCCGCATCTTTGGCTCGCTATAGGAGCGGTATATTTACCGCTCCTATAGCGCCCGGTCCCATTGAAAACAATGGGGGAGCGCACCGAACCCGCCCGCAAAACGCTGCGGCGGTTTGCGGGCGGTATTGACCCTTTTTCGGCCGCTCGCGCGGGGGTAAAACCACCCCGCTAGCGGCCGAAATGCGCCGCTAAATATAGCGCCGCTTTACCGCCAGCGCCCCCACCGCTCCAGTGTGAAAGCAGCCTTAGAGCAGTGGTCTCCAAACTTATGGCCTGGGGACCAGATGTGTCCCTTCGCTTGCTTTTATTTGGCCCTTAAGGGAATATCCCCCCCCCCCCCCACTGCCAACAGTGGGGCATAGTTCCTGCCAATGACACCGACAATGGTGCTCTATTCCTCTCACTGACACCAGTGATGGGACATTATTACTTTCACTGACACCCATTATGTGGAACTATTCCTCCCTATTGATACCAATGAAGGGACACTTTTTCTCCCACAGACACCAACGATGGGGCACCATTCCTCCCATTGACACCAATAATGGGGTACTATTCTTACCATTGAATACCAATGATCAGGCTTTGTTTACTCTTATGGGCCACAGTCTGGCTCTTGTAAAGCATGAAGGACCGTAAACTGGCCCTTTTGCTGACCCCTGATTTAGAACATAGCCAACAGTATGAGATCTGTTGTATTTACTAGACCAAGGGTCTCCAAACTTTCTTATCAAAGGACCAGTTTATTGTCCTTTAGAATTACACCCCATTGTTGGTGTCAGTGGAAGGAATAGTGCCCTATTGGTGTCAGTGGCAGGAATAGTGCTTCATTGTCAGTGGCAGGAATAGGGCCCCATTCTTGGTGTCAGAGGAAGAAATAGTGCCCCATTGTTGATGTCAGTGGAAGGAATAGCGCTTCATTGTTGGTGTCAGTGCAAGAAATAGTGCCCCATTGTTGTCAGTGGAAGGAATAGTGCTTCGTCGTTGTTGGTGTCAATGAACCAACATGCGCAAAGCATGCTGCGCTCTCCTTCTGGCCCGACAGTAAGGGCAGGGCAGGACTTCTGACTTACCGACACAAGTGGATACAGGGTACCTGTCAAAAACGGGTACCCGCTCCCCCCCAGAAAGATGTCGAATGTGGCACCAGAGAGGGGGGAGAGACCGATTAACCTTTGGGTGGAACTCTGCTTTAGCTGGGGAGAAAAAACCTGCGGGAATGATAATCGGTGTATGATAAAAAAACTATTTTTTTATGATAGTTGATATGTTTATAGACTTCTTGGAAATAGAGGAAGTTCTCTAACATGCTAAATTAATGATTCTACTTTATTTAATCTTCATAGATTCCCATAAACATTTTATTGCTGCTTACGGTTTTATGGCGCCTTGTATAATAGGAGCGCGTTTTTCTTTTTTTTTTTTCTCTGTCTTATTTCATTTTTTCGCTGCACTGTCCAGCCACCGTCGTCTAATTCTTGGCTTGGGCTGTAAGAGTTTTAGGGATTCTTGGGTCTATAAAGCTGATCATGTGATTTTTATTTCATTGTGCTGGCGCATTACATGACATGACACAGCAAAATGGTGCAATTCTGCTTTCTATAGAGTCCGATCAGACGGCTTGTCTGACAAGAAGCAAAGTTGCTTTAGTTGAATTTTTCTGTCTGAACTTCTGTCAAAGAGGTGCCCCAGTCTTGACCCTTCCTGCATCGGTGAATGTGTAAAGTCAGCATTTTGATTCGCTGAATGTTTTGGGAGTCCCCTGTGTAGCGTCTAGAAACAGTCGAGTGTTTTAATTGCGTGTGTAACTTTCGGGATTAAATCGGAGCGAGTTAATGCATTGTGTCAAATGCAGCGCATCAGGGTTTCTCTGTAGCAGCATGTTAGTGAATGCAGAGGCTATTGGAGATCTTAATGTAAAGAGTGCCGACCTCATCAAAATTCCCCATGTGAAGCAAAGAGCAATGTGCAAAGTCAGATAACGTTTAGCAGCCAATTGTAATTCAGTTTTGGTTTAAACTGCTTTATTAAATGAAAAAGGATTGGTTGGCACAGTGTGCTGTACTGATTTGTTAATTTACTGAGTATGAATTACTTAGGGCTAGTTCACAACACATGCAGTCCAGTGCGTTGTTTTATTTCCTGCATCAAAATTGCATGGAAAATTAGGTTATATGTTTTTGTTGTTTTTTTTTTTTTACCAACAATGGTTATATGGTTTTTAATGGCATAGTTCATACCAGTGCTTGCAGTTCCAGAGAAAAAAATAGAATATGCTTAATTTTTCCTGGACTGTACTGAAACGCTGTAAAAAGCATCAAATACGCACTGAAATGCACCAGAACGCACATGTCCTTATTTACATTTAAGAAAAAAAGGGAGAAAAAATGCACTGGACTGCACCAAAAACACACCAAAAATGCAGCAAAAACACGTGAAAACATGCATGCAGAAAAGCATCTGGAACTCATCCAGACTGCGTTTCTATGGTGTGAACTGGCCCTAATGCCAGTAAATTCCGCCAGCAAAATTTTGATGTGAGCTTTTGGTCGGAAAATGCGACCGTGTGTATGCTTCATCGGACTTTTGCTGGTGGAATTCCAGCCAGCAAAAGATTGAGGGCAGGTTCTCAATTTTTCGGTCGGAAAAAGTTTCGATCTTATGTTGCGTAGGATGCATTAAGGTGAAAAAACACGAATCTTTACAACCCCTTTTAAAGTGCCAACAACTGAAATGTATTACTGCATATGCTTAATTTTGAAAGGATACTTAGGTTAATTTAACTCTTTTATGCCACGTACATACGATTGGATTTTTTTCTGACGGATGTTGACTCAAACTTGTCTTGCATACACACAGTCACACAAATGTCGGAAAATCCTAACGTCAAGAACGCCGTGACGTACAACACATACGACGAGCCGAGAAAAATTAAGTTCAATAGCCAGTGTGGCTCTTCTGCTTGATTCCGAGCATGCGTGGAATTTTGTGCGTCGCAATTGTGTACACACCCTCGAAATTTACAACAGATTTTGTTGTCGGAAAATTTGAGATCCAGCTCTCAAATTTTTGTTGTCGGAAATTCCGACAGCAAATGTCCGATGGGTATTTAGATAAGAATTTCTGTTGTCCTGAGTTGTGGTGTGAACAAGGCACAAGGAAATCAATTGTGCCTGTTCACACCTGAGCGTAGTGTCCCAAGCTTTCAGATTTTAAAAAGTACACAAACTTCTTTTTGATGTACCGGTACAAATGTCAAGTGATTTGGCCCCAATGGAGAGCCTGAAAAATGCAAAAAAACGTGTAGCACTAACCCCCGAAGGAGCCGTTAGTTATTTTTGGGCTTACTGTTACCTTCTTGACCTCGTATGCGTCTAGGGTTTCCCGAGGTAGATGGCCCAAAGAACTGTAGAAACTGACACTGGATCCACTTTAGGGATTTTTATTTGCAAAACGTCAAAACAGTCTCTCACTATAAACTCCAGGGAAAAGCCATTCGCAACTGGATATTGCAGCTATCGGATAAATCCCCCTCAGTAGATTTAGCAGCTCAGATAAAGCAAAGTCTCTGCCACAGACTTGGTTGTAACTGAAGGATAAATGAACTTGGAGAACCCTCATACGGTACCAGTATCTTGCAGCCGGTCCGGCGATACCATACGAGTGTGGATTCACCTGGTGTCCTTCCAACTTGGCTTCCAGGCTCTTGCCGAGCAGCCAGCCTTGTGCGTGGCCCTCTTCTGAAGAGTCCTCCCCTGGTTGCATTCTCAGTTGCTGGGCTTCTCCAAAACCAAGATGGCACCGGACGACCTTGGAATCCTCCTCCCAGTTACTGTGCCTCGGGCTAGCCAGCCCCGAGACTCGGAAATGGATGGATCCGCACCCCAGGCCATGAGGGCTCCTGAGGCCTGGTCAGGACCAAACAGACAGATCTTCTGGACCGGAACCCAGAAGCATGTGACCGCAGTACCTTAAAGCGGGATTCCACCCTAAAGTGGAACTCCTGCTTTTCGGAACCCTCCCCCCCCTCCGGTGTCACATTTGGCACCTTTCAGGGGGAGGGGGGTGCAGATACCTGTCTAAGACAGGTATCTGCACCCACTTCCGGCATAAACTCCCACGGGAGTTTACGCAAGTTCCTGTCCCGGCGTGCTGTCTGCCGGGACACACATGTGTCCCGGCAGACAGCTCTAAAGATTCTCATTTCGCCGCGCGCATGCGCAGTAGGGAATCAGGAAGTGAAGCCACTTCCTGATTCCCTCACTGAGAATAGTGCCAGCTACAGCAGAGAGCCGAGCGATCGATCGGCATCTGCTGCCGACACCGCTGGACCCTGGAACAGGTAAGTGTCCATTTTTTAAAAGTCAGCAGCTGCAGTATTTGTAGCTGCTGGCTTTTAAATTTTTTTTTTTTCAGTACAGTCCCGCTTTAAGTACCCTCTCCCAGAATTCACAGCGAGACCACACACTCACTGGTTGGTTGGTTCCGAGGAGAGATTGGCACCCAATGCATCCAACTGGACTGCGTTCCTATGCTTGCCAGAGGTGACACTGACACCCACGGCCAAGCAGAATACAGTGCAATCCAGCCAAACTGGTACTGAGACCATAATTTGGAACAATTAACCCTAAAACCCAACTGTGGTTTCAGGAACATTAAATCTACATAAAAAAACCTAGCGCATGCTCCTTAGGAGCCCGGCGCTACACACACGTTTATTTCTTTTTTTTCTCTAGTAACTAGCTTTCCATTGGCTAAAAATTAGAAGAATTTTTTTTTTACAGACACAGCCTGACTGGAATACTCCCAGGATGTTGCTAAGTGAGGCCTAGTCGTCACTGCTCACCTCCACCATCACAGGAGTGAGCTCTCAAATGCTGAGCTCAGAGCTACTGCATCAGGGGAGATAAAAAGCATGTGGAGGGGTTTGAATCGCAGAAAGAACTCACTCCTGTGATGGTGGAGGTGAGCAGTGACGACTAGGCCTCACTTGGCAACATCCTGGGAGTATTCCAGTCAGGCTTCATAAGGTATGTAAATGGCCTACATCTATAGCAAGGGCTTTATTCAACTTTAGTCAGAGCTGCACCGTTTGTTTTTATCTACAGATGCCCCTTATCTGCATAGGCAGTTTTGTGGTAAAGGTGAACTATCCCTTTAAGGAGATTTAGCCATCACTTTCTGTCCTGGAGTCACAGAATAAAGAAGAAATTTTGTTCCAAGGGAGGAATAATCTTCTTTAAGGCTGGGTTCAAGCCATCTACCCTTTTGATGGGACCTAAAATGTTGGATTTGCCTTTACTTTTTCTAGGACAAATAGAGAGGGTGACTGTGCCAAGCTGGGACATAGCTAAAAAAAACAGTTCTTGCCTTCAGTACATAAAACCAGCTTGCTGTGCCACGTGCACCATAGTGCCAGTCTCCTCTTCACAGAGGCCTAAGGCCTACTGGCTCCTTCTCATTGTTTGCAGTTCTGTTCCATCAAGAAAAAACTTGCTCTGAAATATCTAACGGAGCTGGAAACTTTAGAAAAAAAAAAAAGAAATCGCCCCACTGAAGCCTATAAAGTTTAAAAAACAGCATCTTGACAACAAGAGCGGGCACGCTTGTTTTGGCTGCGTTCACTCGGGTCTGTGGAATTTTCACATTCACCTCGGTCCGAGATAAGACCGGCTTGTTTACCAATGTACGGCCTTAGAATTTTCACTGGAAACCTTCTGGGTACAGTTTGGGGGGCGTTTGTTATAAGATTTTACAGGGCCGTGCATGGAAACGAGATGGGTTTTCTATGGAGATTTCACTATGCTCTATCTGTGTGAGAACTCGGTTGTGGTTAGAGTATGTAGCTGCTGGTCAGGGTACAGAGAGTGATGTCTTCTGGATGGTGGGATTTTAGGTAAACTTACTTCAGGTCTCCTGTAGGTCTCTTGTACTCCGACTTAATAATTTACTGATGTTTATATGTAGGATCTTGCTGGCAGAAAGATTGAGAGTAAAAACACACTTGTGTGTTTTTTTTTTTTTCACCTTAATGCACCCTATGCGTTAAGGTGAAAAAACTTCTGTCACTGACCGGCCCCTCAGCCCCCACCTGTTCGTTCCCACACTGGAGACGCGCACACCCTCTCTGGCCGGGGTCTCCGCTCTTGATTGGATAGATTGATAGCAGCGCAGCCATTGCATCCCGCTGCTGCCAATCAAATCCAATGACGCCGGGGAGCAGGGCAGAGTCCAGCATTCTGTGTCTATGGACACAAATGCTGGACTCAGGAGTGCGCCCCCGCGGTAACCCCCAGGCAGTGCGCTTCTCCTCAGTTTCCCCAAGCAGGGAGGAGCCGCGACACCCGTTGGGGGACCCCAGAAGACGAGGATCGGGCTTCACAGCCAGTTCCCTACTGCGCATGCACAAAGCATGCTACGCTTTGTGAATGGCCCGGCAGCTGGGCAAGGAGGAAGGGGCAAACTTTTGGGGGACCTCGCCGCATCTTTAGCAGCCAGGTCTTCCAGAAGTGGGAACAGGTACCTGTCAAAACCAGGTACCCATTCCCACCGAAAGGTGCTAAATGTGGCACCGCAGGGGGGAGGAAGCAGATAAGACTAGTGTCATTGTTCAACTAACTATATAACTATGTAGCATCAAAAATGCACGCACAGTGTTTGCATGTATTCCAATGCCTCCTAGTTCACACCAGTGCGGTCAGTTCCAGTGCAGGCAAGAAAAGTAGAACCTGCTGCATTTGTTTCATCTGTAATGCGGAAAAACGCATGTAAACACACCAGAAAGCACGTTGTCCTGAATTAAGATAAAGTTATTTCAAGTCAAAATATAAACAAAAAGGAAACCACCCTGGAAAGCATTAAAAATGCATCACTTGTGCAAAAACACATCCTGAATGTGGAAATAGTGGTGTGAACCAGCCCTTAGAGCTACGTACAGCTAGCTTCCCATAGACAGAAAATGGTGAAGATGGATGCATGCAGCTATTTCCATAAAGTAGCACACCATCGCAGACCTAATGCACCAAACATACCCGTGGTGCGTTTGGTGCAGTACATCTGTGCGCTTTTTTACGCCTTTTCATGTCTATGGGCAGCTGTATGACGCTCTAGGACACCCAGGAAAGCAGAAATACACAATGGGGTTGACTTGCCAAAGGCAAAACGACTGTGCACTTTGCAAGTGCAGCGCTTGGTAAATGAGGTAAAATTTCACTTTAGAATGACATGTTGGGAGGCTGGAAGTCAGCGGAGCTTCCCCTCATTTACTGAGCTCTGAAGCAACTGCCCCAGAGTGCACAGTCTATTTGCTTTTAGTAAATCTACCCCGTTTTTTTTTTTTTTTTTTTATTATATACTATAGGCAGCTGTATGCTACATAGGCGTGTTTTTTATCATAGCTCCCAACTGAAGCATGCAGGCAGGAGAGTGTGGTTAGCTGGGAAAACCCCTCCTGTAGACATCGTGGGATGTATGACATCATTTGCCTAGGCAGGAAACCCAGGAAGTAACTCAAGAAATGTAAAAAAAAGTTTAACATGATATACTTTCCTATCTATTTACTAATGCTAGCAGCATGAGGATTAACAATAATCAATGTTGATTGTGAGAGTGAAGATGTGCCTAAAATGCTTTAACATGTGTTAAGAGACGTATAGGGTTGGTTTTTCCCCCAATCATACTTCTCCTAGGTGGATGCAGCATCGGTCCCCCGATGACTCTAACGCTGAGAACCGAGCGATCTAACACAGCCGATCACTCTGCTCTCAGGGCTCCCTGGGTAGAGAGCTAGTGACTGTCAGTCACCCGCTCTGTGCTCTGCCCCTCCCGTCCTCACTGGAGTGCTGGGCTGTGGATGGGGCGGGAGCGGCTGGCTCAAGCTCTTAGTGGCTCGCTGAGCCGGGTACCAGTCCAGGCATGTGGGCAGATCCCGACTTCATTGTCACAATATTGCCCGAGCCTGGACAGGCTCTGATGTCAGCCAACAGTGGGCTTCAGCTGCTATCTGCTGAAAACGGGTCACAGGAGTACATAACTAACTGCACTCCTGTGATCCACAGGAGAAATGCAGCCAAATGAACTTTTTTTTTTTTCTGCCAAGCTTATAGTTGCCATAAGAAGCCTGTGTAAGGCGTCCTGATGGTAGGATCGCCAGATGATGCACAGAGCATACCTGTCGAGTGTTGACATGAATTCTTATAGTCTCCCCCAGACCCTGTGTGACGGGGTGACAACGCAGGGGAGCAATTGAGAAAGAGGGACAGAGTGTTATCACCCTATGACTGGAAGGGTCTAAACAAGGACCTTCATGGTAGGATCGCCAGGTGATGAACAGGTGCCCCAGGACGACGTCAGAGTGACAAAACGCATCAGAAGGAGCGACGCGCTGACGTCACCGTGCTGTTTTTACGTCCCGTTTGCATGGGCGTTTTTGTACTATTGCTTGCCGGCCGGCATTCCTATTGCTTTTAAACATTTCCACTTGTAGGCATATTTTTATCCCAATAAAATACCACCTGGTTTTACCGACGGCGGTTCCTTTCTATCTTTTTTTCTGGACCATTATGAACACTTACATTGAGCCGTCTCTGGTGGCTGGCCGCTGACCGTTGGACATATCCTCAGTATCCAGTAACGCCCGTTTCAATGGCCACTGGAGGCACGGGCGGATTAAAGGCCCTGGCTGGGTATTAGCCACAACCTCGAACAGCTTGTGCCTAGGGTTATTGGGTTTGTACACGGCGCAGTTTTTTTCTTTTATATTGATGCACAGGACGTGCCTGTGCAGTGTTGACATGGCCTTGAAGCCACCAGATAACTCCAATAGCCAGGAAAATTGCATTTTTTGGAGATCAGCCTCATATTTATCTCCTAATGAGCTTAAGCCTCATGCACACGATCAGATTTTCAACAAAGCGTAAGACTTTTGTCCGAAGCAACGCTGTATCCTGGCCTACGACGATAAGGCCCAGGTCTAGGGCAGCACTTTGTAGGGTGGCAGCACGGAAAGAGTCGCTACACTGTTAGGGTGGCGCCAGTCTTATGGGGTGGACTGGGCTGCGCCGCTTCTAATTTTGACTGTCCTATCATCCTGGACCACAAACCTTCCTCACTGTGCTATGTTTTCTGCTGCACCTTTGGCATGGTTATATATTCTTGGTACTCTCCATTAAGTTATCAGAAATTTGTGCTAAAAGTAGAACTATAGGCAGCACTTTTTTTTTTCTTTTTTATTTTTTCATTTTGGATCGAATAAGGGAGGGTTATAGCCCCTGTCAGGTTATTTTTTTACCATCCCTGTCCTTTTGCAGAGATTTCCCTGCACTTCCTGCCCCATAGCCAAACAAAGTGAAAGGGCCCCCCCCCCCCCCCCCAGGCCCTCGGAACTAGTGTCCCCACTCGAAAATGTCAGGGCGGGTCTTAAACAGCAAGGGGTGTGGCCTTGATAGGCAGGGGTGGGTCATATTTTAAATTGGGGGGGGGGGGTGCACAAATTTTAGTCAGGCCTGGGGCAGCACAAAACCTAAATACACTACTGGTCCAAAGGACTTGTGCCAGGAACTTGTCTTGCATACAAACGGTACACAATTGTCGGCCAACAAACACGTACTACGTGGAATTTCAGCTCTTGAGCGCCACCCTTTGGGCACCTTCTGCTAATGTCGTGTTTGGTGAACATTGATCCCGACCTTGCGTGTTTCTACTTTGGTCTTTTGTGTGAAGGACTTGTGTACACACAAGACGAAAATTTATTAGCCTGCAGTCCAACATGTGTTGGCGGAAAGTTGGACAACAATTGTCTGATAGAGCATACTAACGGTTGGATTTTAGGCAAACGGTCTGTCCTCACACAGTTCCCAGACGAAAATCCGATCGTGTGTACAAGGCTTGGCTATAAATGAATCGGGTTGCATTTGCTCCAGGGCTCTGAGGATTTTTGCACACATAGCTGTGAATGCCATTAGTAGCCTTCCCCAAGTAACTGTTTTTGTTCTTTTAACTTGTTTGCTTCGGAAGGAACTGGTGTGACTTGTTTGTTTTAGCACACGGTAGCAGCGTGAAGATATTAAAGCAGCAGGTTGTGCAACCCTGACATCTGTCATTAGTATAGGAAGGTTAATTAGGGTGTGTGACACTGACTCAATAGATCGTTACCAGTTATTCCATGGACATAGTTGGGTGACACATGATGGATGCTGTTCTACCGAAAATATAAGGCAGGCCACTGGAGGCTACTGCATAATCCTGTCCTGTCTTATGTCCTCATTACCTAATCGAGGATTCGTAGGCTGAAAAAAACTATTTTATAAACTATTTTTATAAATGCACAAATCAAAATTAAATGAATACATTTTTCTCAGCGTGATATGATTACAGATAACAACATAACGAATTTTCAGTAAAGCCAGCCATAGATGGTTCGAATTTTGGCCAGTTCAGCAGGGACTGCCCAAGATTGGAACCATGTATGGGCAGGCTGAATGTACCTAAGTTGATCGATTGATCAACTTGGGTACAGCCAGCCTGTTGGATTTTCCATGCTCTGTGAAACCCTAGGACCTGTCCAGAGATTACTAGGGGTTCCTTGGACGGAGGCCGAGTGGTCCTCCATTTACTGGCACCTACAAAGTACTAGGACCAGCACCGTCTGGTAGATCTAGTTGCATATGAAATGAGAGATGGTGGTTCTCGAATTTCCAGAAAATCAAACCAGAAAGGCAGAATGAGAACCCATGTTATGGTTCCAAGTGCCCATCTGAAAAATAAAAGGAGTGGTAGGAGATGAGAGCCCTCATAGTGTAAGGATTATCTATAATAAAAGTTGTATGTTCAGAAAAAAAGTTATACCTTGGAACCTTGATCAACGAGTAATGCGGTTTCTTAGATTTCTGTGTGGGAGGAGTTCTGACTAGTGGCGGCTGCTGCTCAAAATTATTTTTCGGGGGGGGGGGGGGGGGGGGCGTGCAAACAAACTTAAAAATTCTAAAAAAAAAAAAAATCAATTGCAGCCTCACTGTGCCCCATCAAACGCAGCCTCACTGTGCCCCATCAAACGCAGCCTCACTGTGCCCCATCAAACGCAGCCTCACTGTGCCCCATCAAACGCAGCCTCACTGTGCCCCATCAAACGCTGCCAGTGAGCCGCCCGCTTCTGTACTTGCCTTGTCTCAGTGGCGGTGGGACAGCTGCTCTATGTCTTCTCCCGTCCTCTCTTCCCATCCTCTACTATGATTGGACGCCTGATAGGTGTCCAATCAAAGCGCCTGTCGTTGTAGCCAATCGGGTTCCTGATTGGCAGAGAGGCAGTTTAGTGTTAGGAAAGAGAGCTGAGTGACCTGTGAGCGCCCAGCATGGCACTCGCAGGTCACCTTTTTTGATGCCTATTAGAGCCTATCAGGTGCTTCAAGTAAAACCACTGCCGCTGTAATTCAGGCAAAAAGGGTCTGGGCGCCTGAATTGGCTCCCGCTGCTGTCAATTAATTCCTGTGAGCGGGGGGCGGGCTGAGCTGTGCTGTGTGTTTCAATAGACCGACACAGCCTGGCTCGGGAGTGAACCCACAGCCCCCCCCCCCCCCCATAGGAAATGGCTGCTTATGATGGCCCACCAAGATGAGGTGGTGGCCAGAGCCGCAGTGGGGGACCTCGGAAGAGGAGGCGTGGGGCTGTTCTGTGCAATACCATTGCACAGAGCAGGTAAATATAAAATTTTACTAAAAAAAATAAAAAAAAAGGTTTACAATCACTTTAAGCACCTCGTCTAGGGATGGGTGAAAGGAGCGTGATCCATCAGATGTCAGGCCCAAAGCCACTGCAATTTTAGTAGGGCTACAATAGCCAGATCATGATATATTCTAGTACAAAGGGACGTATACCACGGTGGAGGTGGGGCACGGATCTGAGTCTGAGGGGTACCTGTTTTTTCGATCTATGGACAACCAGGCTGGCTGTCTCTGCTATACCCAGATAATTATTGGTTGATGACTTTATTTCTCTGGATATGATCTGATGCCCACCAGAACAGATCGGTGACTGTGACATCATTGATCAAATTACCGGATGAGGGTCCGTTCGTTCTTTGTGATGCTGCAGGTTGCATGGAATTAACATCATATAACTTAAAGCATGTTGGGCTGCCCAGAAGAAGCAGATAAGGATTCTGTGAAACGCGTTGGCTTACTGTATACACAAGCATCGTTCAAGATTTTACATGGCCTAAGTATCATTTCTGGTCAATGTTCCATATGGCCTAATGCTACTGTCAAAAAATGTTATGCTTTTGTATGTTTTGTAATGAATGTTATTTTTATTATTACTTATTGTGTATGTGCTTACCTCAGAGACAGTGACATACCTGTGAATGTCCCATCACCTTATGGGAGAGTGGTGATCTCTCCAATCCTTCTTATAATCCATTTCTTGGGGATGTGGATATGACAGTCTGTCCCTAGAACTGGTCAACTTTTAAACATATATTGTAGTACAAAGGCAAATAAAATACATGAATATTAGAACACAACCCTAATGATCCACAGCTATATAAATTATTACGTGCTTGATCATATAACACCCAACGGGTAATGATGGAAACTTTGTATGTCTGGATCAAAAAAGATGATGTGCTGTGGGTGGATTTGGGATGCCCAACGTGTTTCATTTTAAAAGGCTTCTTCAGTTCAGGGGTGTTCTTTTTATAAAGTTCCAGTGTGCATCCAGTATCCTATAGCAGCGTAGGCCTAGCAGTGGGTAGGAGGCTGTCCCCCCTGAAAAAAAGTCCCCAATTTCTTTTACCAGTTAAAGTGGTTGTATACCCTGTTACACCACTTGTACCTACAGGTAAGCCTATAATAAGGCTTACCTGTAGGTACTGTAAATATCTCCTAAACCTGCATGGTTTAAGAGATCTTTACCATATACGCTTGCGCCGACGTCATTGGTGCATTCGCACTAAAAGTCTTGCTCATGCTGTTTCTTCAGCAGCGTGCCGTGACTGTCATCGGAGCCTGCAAACCCGGAAATAACTCTGAGAAATGTCGCCGGTCACATCGGTGTGGGGGGCCGCTGCAACAGCTTCGATCTAAGGTAAGTATTTCATATTAAGCTAGTATGCGATGCATACTAGCTCATTATGCCTTTTGTCTTACAGGGTGTGGTGTGTTTTTTTTTTTTTTTTTTTTTTTTTTTTTTTTTTTTTTTTTTTTTTTCGGGTTTACAGACACTTTAAAAGAATGTACCCCCAATTTCTTTTCAGCTTTAACGATGGTGTACCAGGCCCAGGGCTGCGGCAGGGTAATCCATTTTAGCAAAATTTTATTTGACTGGCCTGAAGCAGGAGGATAGAGGGGCAGAGGTGTATCTGCTCCTGGCTGTGTCCACGGTTATTGAAGATGTCACATGCTGATATTGCGTGGTCTCCACAGTTACTGCCCTCTTGGCTTGTGCTCGATGTACACTACAAATCCCATAGTCCATCTTGGGAGTCAGCAAGAGAGGGTGGGACCAAGGCAGAGTGGCTAGGTTCCTACATCTAGTGGGACCAAAGCAGGGTGGCTACGTTCCTACATACAGTGGAACGAAGAAAGGGTGGGAATGTTCCAACATACAATGGAACTAAGGTGGGTGGCTATGTTCCTACATACAGTGGGACCAGGGCAGGGTGGCTACGTTCCTACACACAGTGGGGCCATGGAGAATTAATGTAGCCACCCTCTAACACACAAATGTCAAACACAAGGCCTGTGGGCTGAATCCAGCCCTCCAGGCCATTTTATGTGGACCTCTCGCCTCTCCTCCAGCCCTCCTCTGGTCCTCCTCTAGAACCCTTACTTTCTGTTTTCAAGCAATGCATCCAGCTTCTTCCCAGCAGCCGCATAAGGAAAGGGGGTGCACTGTGATGTAAGGGAGAGTGATGGACTCAACTTCTGATTGTGGGGTGGCTCTTGACATCTAATGTAAGGGGAGGGGATGCGCTGGACATCTAATCTTACAGATGCAACCGGCCCTTTTGAGGGCAATCATAATGCTTATGCGGCCCACGATAAAATTGAGTTTGACACCCCTTGCTCTAAGAGTCGGATCACAGCAGCAAAAGGAGATCTGGGAGAGGCTGAGTACCATATAAGGGACATTCTTAAATAATGAATACACATTGGAAAATTATTTTAATTTTTGAAACCAAAGTTTTTTTTTTTTTTTTTTTTTTTTATTTATTTATTTTTTTGTCGCCTTTAAAATTATTTTCAATTTATGTGTGTGTAAGATTGCCAGTGGTAGATTGTACGCTCCTTTTGGAGGGAGGGAATGATTTGAAGAATTTTATACAGTCCTTCTAAAGTTGGCATTAAAAAAAAGCCTTTAGTAAATCCTACATTTTTTTTTTTTTTTACTTTTTCAGTTTATTATAAGCATCGCACTCTATTTTGTGTACAGCCAATAAACCGGTTTTCTTCTACTGCTTTGGAAAATGTTTCACGATGGAATGCACCATCAGATCGCAGTGGATAAAACATGCACTGATTTGAAAGCGAAGTCAGGAAATCAACCTTTTGTTTTCCATGTTTGACTTAATGAGTCCCTGTTTTTCGAAGGCTTGTACTTTGAATTGTCCACATAGGCATGTGCTGGAGAGCAGCAAATCCCCTGTAATTGCAATTGGGTCACTAGCAGGAAAAAAATACTTCTTCCAGTTGTTTGGAGACTTCTCTGGTGCTTTTATTAGAAGAAAATGGTTATTCTTATACATGAGCGTGAAACTATTTCCTGCTAGCCAGTTGTGACCCTGTAAGCAAAGGTTTGCTGAGCTGCACAGATTTAGGAAAACTTAAGGACAAAGTTGCAATTTATTGTACAGTCACAACAAAGTGCAACTCTCTATATACAGTATGAATAGCCAAAGTTGTGTCTGACTGTGGGAGGTTGCAAGAAAAGGATTTACAAATTAATGAGGTTGGTACTGAAAGTATTGCGAAAGTGGTCATAACTTTTTAACTTTTACTGTTTAATTTTTTTTTTTATTGGTTCGTTCAAATTTCACAATGGTAGAGTAACTCTTCCTCTTTAGTAACTCTTCTTCCTCTTCCTTATAATTGCAGGTAAATAGTGGATTCCAAGTAGAAGCAACATGCTTTTATTGAGTTCTTGATGGAGGGGTGCAGGCCCTCAACATCCACAGAAGGCTACAGAACATTTAGGGAGATGATAGATTAAGTCGCCGAGACATTGACAATACAAAGCTAATAGAGGTAACCGGAGAGTCCCCAGTATCCTACAATGACGGACTGTATCGGCCACAAAGGGGAGACATATTAAGTAAAAATATCTTATTTTAAGAGTTAAAATGTTAGAGAAGTATTTGGTGATAACCCAACAGGGGAAATGAGTACATGAAATATATGTATAATAAAATAAACATGTACAGATTATATGAACATGGTCCATACAGTGGTATTCACCATTAACATTGCCAAACGACCGCACAGACAACCTCATATCCTACTACTGTATGGACCAAGTTCATCTAATCTGTATGTTTATTTTATTATGTATATTTTATGTACTCATTTCACCTGAATGATTTGAATAGCGCTACAACTGCGAACTGAATCGCCTCAAGGCGCTTGTCTGCTCTTGTTGTGATGCCATGTACCTGTTGGGGTATCCCTAAAATCTCTGAAATCTTCTCTTTTAACATTTTAGCTGTTTTCTAAATAAAATACAATGTTTTTACTTGATATGTCTTCTCTTCATGACCGTTGAAGTCGATCATTGTAGGATACTGGGGGTTCTCTGGTTATCTCTGTTAGCTTTGTATGTATCATTTGGATCCACTATAAATCCCTAGGAAAAGAAGGAAAGGGAATCATGTAAATGTCCGCATCCCCACCATTAAAATGCTCATTCTACTGGTGCTGCATATGCAACACAGCTCCTTCTAGTGGCTGAAGGGATAGTTACAGTCCTTTCAGATGGGGAAGGATGTAGGGGAAGCCGGCAGTAAGGTGCAAGGAGAAGCCACACAGAAATGCTTTATTTTAATTCTGTGTGTTCCAGTGACCATCAGAGCCATTGGGACCCCAGAAAGAATACATTTTTCACATAGAAAAATGTGAAATAAAGGTGACGATTGAAATTTGCTGTACCCAAAAAAAAAATTACATATAATATACATTTTTTTTGTTTTTTTTTTTTTTTGGAGGGATAGAGCTTTCTTTTGTTGGTATTTAACAACTTACAGACCGGAAGATTTCCCCTCTTAATGACCAGGCCATTTTTTGCGATACGGCACTGCGTCACTTTATTTTTTTTTTTTTTTTTTTTTTTACTTCACTTCAGAACACCGCAAGAGAGAAAGAAATGTTCATATTTACGCTTCATTCGTGTCTCTTGTGTTGTATTCATCATTGTGAAAGCGCATCCCCTTTTTTTTTTTATCGCATAACAAGCAGACATAGGTATACATCTCACATCTTCCTCTCGATATTCCATATTTATTTAGTTATCTTTAATCTCTTTCTTACTTTTTAAAACCTTATCATCCCTCCCCTTCCCACCCAACCCTACCCATCCCTTCCACCCCCTCCCACCCCAGTGCCTCTCCTTTTTATCTTCTATCTTTCTAAATTTCGGTTTCTATTGTTTTTTTTTTTTTTTTCCCCATTATCCTATTTGCATTTGTATTTCTGCGTATTTCCAAGACTGCTTAAACTCTAGCCATTTTTCCCATTTGGTCTTTTCTTCATCTTCCTTTTCCTCCCCATTATATCTAAGGTTCTCCAACTGATATATCTCTTCCATCTTTCCTATCCAGTCAAGATCTGAAGGTGGTTTGACTTGCAGCCACCTTCTTGGTATCGCTGCCTTGGCGGCATTCAGCATATGAGGGATCAATGTGTTAGTATATGTTTTTATTGAATCTGGTGTATTGTGAAATAAGCATATCCAGGGGTCGTCTTTTATTTTGGTCCCTGTAATTTCCTTTATTAAGTCCAGTATAGTTTTCCAGAATTCCCTTACCCTGGGGCATTTCCACCACAGATGGGCCATATTCCCTTGCTCCCCACATTCCCTCCAGCATTCTTGTGACCTCCCCGGTTGAAGTTTATGCATTCTATTTGGCGTAAGGTACCATCTTGCAATACATTTATAGTTCGTTTCGGCAGTCTTACTATCAATCGCTGAATTGTGTATTAACTTCAAAATTTTTTTAATGTTGTGTTTATATCCATGTGAATCTAATTCGTTTCCCCACTTTGTGAGGAATGGAGGTACCTCCGGCCGGCCCTCTTCCAGGAGCATTTTATACAGCTGGGATGTATCTTTTTTTTTTAGTCCTTTGGTTCTACATATTTTTTCCAACGCTGTATAGTTATCTTTAAGTCTTAATGGTAATAGCAAGCTCCCTACGAAGTTCGTCAGCTGGCGGTAGCGCCATTCATTTACCCTAAGGTGTGATGTGTTCTGTTGTAGTTCTGCTAGTGACTTTATTTTCCCATTCTCTATTATGTCCCCTAATTGTGTACTTTCTTCTATCCAGTGTCCACCCATTTTTTTCTTCCCAGGCGGGAAGTATTCATTATTCTTCAGTGGCATTAGTAGTGAATTGTAGCTCCAGTCATGTTGCTTATGTGTTAAGTCCCATATTTTAAAAACGTGTCTAGTGATCCTCTGTGTCTTTATTCCTAAATCTCTAAGTTTCGGTGGGCACCAAATCGCACCCCTTAGATTTACTTCGCTAATATCATTTTCTATGTGTACCCATTGTTTTTGAGTTTCCTGTCGTGTCCATTCTACTGCTCTTGAGAGTATTACTGCGTAATAGTATTTTTTTATATCCGGGACCCCCAGGCCTCCCTGATCTTTACTTTGTTTCAAGATATCTCGTGCTATCCTTGGTTTCTTACCTTGCCATATAAAGTTATTTATGATTGATTTTACTGTCTGAAAGTAGTAGTCCGGGAGAGGGATCGGGATCATATGAAATTTATATGTAATTTTAGGCAGAATCACCATTTTCACCGAATTTATTCGGCCCATCCACGAAAGGGGTCTGTACTGTATCTTCTTAGTTTCATTCCTTATTTCATCTAGTAGTGGGAGAAAGTTTTCGCTATATAGCTTCCCCATGGAATTAGCCAGCCTAACCCCCAAATATTTTAAACTTTTTTGTTTCCATGGGAACTGAAAATCCCTTTGCAACACTAGAGCCTCTTTTTTCCTTATGTTAATATTCAAAATTTCTGACTTATTAATGTTTATTTTGAAGTTCGATACTTCTCCATAAACCTTCAAGACCTCAAGTAATCTTGGCATTGATGTTTGTGGTTCCGTTATATAAAATAAAAGATCGTCGGCAAACGCTGCGACTTTATGTTCGGTCTCCCCTATTTTAATTCCTTTTATTTTATTATCTCGTCTAATTGTGGTTAAAAGTGGCTCTAGTGACAGGATGAACAGTAGCGGAGACAGGGGGCATCCCTGTCTCGTCCCGTTACTCATAGTGAAGGGGGATGAATACTCTCCATTAATCTTTATTATTGCAGTTGGTTCTTCGTACAGGGCTCTAATTCTCTGTACCATCCTGGGGCCCAGACCTATATTCTTTAACGTTTCCATCATGAGCCCCCAGTCTACCCTGTCGAAGGCCTTTTCGGCGTCTATCGACAGGAATAGACCTGGGGGCCCATCTGTCTTTAATTTTTGTAAAAGTAGGAGGGTTCTAATTCCATTATCTCGTCCCTCTCTAGAGGCCACAAAGCCCACCTGATCTACATGGATCAAATCCTTCATGAGTTTTTTTAATCTGTTTGCTAATATTTTTGCATAAAGCTTAGTATCGAAGTTGAGGAGGGATATTGGTCTAAAATTTGAACAGCAACTATCATCTTTTCCTTCTTTTGGAATAAGGGTTATTAATGCCTTCTGTGCCTCTCGGCTTAGTCCAAATTCTGTTCCCAGACCATTAAGATATTCACACAGTCTAGGTACCAAAATTTTACTGAATCTTTTAAGGTAAAGAATCGGGTACCCATCCGGTCCCGGGCTTTTCCCTGATTTTGTGTCTGCCATAGCTTGGATGATCTCGCTTTCCGATATCGGTGTTTCCAAATCTGACTTATCCTCCATAGATATTTGGGTAAGTCGTGCGTTTTTTAGGAATTCTTTTATTTTATTGTATTTTTCTCCCAAGTCTACTTTGTCTTTATTCACATTGTACAGGGTTTTGTAATATTGCTTAAAGGCCTCTGCAATCTCATTGGACTTAAAGACTAAATCCCCCTGTCCATTACGAATTTTTTCGATGTAGTTCCTGTTTTTTTTTTTTTCCTCAGGGTTTTAGCTAGATGTTTTCCTATTTTATTTCCTCCCACGTATTTATCTATTTGCGACGCATTGAAAACGTTTTTTGTGTTCTGAGTCAGTATGTCTCTTAATTCTTCTCTTTTTTATTATGAGATTATGGTATATCTCTTGCTGGTGACCCCCTTGTTTCTTATGGGTTTGCTCCAAACTATATATTTCTTCCGATATCCTTTCAATTTTTTTAGTTCTTTCTTTTATTTTCCCCGCATTCATTGCTATAAATATACCCCGCATATATGCCTTATGTGTTTCCCATAGTGTTGCATGTGAAATGTCGCTTGATTCGTTTTTTTCAAAAAAAAAATTTAATTCTTGCTGTATTTTTTCAATATCTTGTTTTTCATCGAGTAAGGTTTCATTTAATCTCCAAATCGGGGGGGGTTTTGATACTCTCATTTCTTCGATTATCATCATAACTGGTGCGTGGTCTGATATTGTAGATATCTTTATATGAGAGTCCGTAACCCTGGATAACGTATTATGATCCACGAAGAAATAATCAAGACGCGTGTACGTCCCATGTACGGGGGAGAAGAAAGTATAATCACGTGTTTTTACATTCATCGTTCGCCATACATCCACCAATTGATTTTGGTGTAGTGTTTTCTTCAGTTTGTTTAAAGATTGCTTTCCCGTCTCCCTTACATGTGACGTACTGTCTTCTTCTAAATTCATACATAGGTTCAGATCTCCTGCCATTATAATCATCCCCTGTCCAAAATTAGCAAGCTTATTTATCATTTTGTTGACATAGTCTATTGGTTTTTTATTTGGTGCATAAATATTTGCTAGAGTGAGTTGCACCCCATTGATGTAACCGCATACAAAAAGGTACCGCCCTTCAGGGTCTACAACTCTCCCTTGCTCTTTAAACTGGATTCCTTCCGAGAAACCTATTGCGACTCCTTTGGCCTTCCTAGTGGTTGAATCTGCGTATATCCAAGTATTAAATTTTTTGGAATATAATTTTATATTGGCTCCCTGGAAGAGATGGGTTTCCTGGAGAAACACTATATCTGTCTGGTAGTATTCAAGCTCTGTTAAAATTTTGTGTCTTTTAATAATAGGATTATTCAAACCTCGAACATTATATGTTAGGAACCTAATCTAGAATTTTTTCTTTTGTTTTTGTTTTTTATGGAGAGGCACTTACTCCCCCAATTACCCCTCCCACCCCTTCCCACCCTTCCCTCATCCCTCCCTCCCTCCCCCCCTCCCACCTCCCCCCCCCCCCTCCTATCCCTCCTTTGGTCAATACTGACCTCCAGCCCCTTAGCTGATCAGAAATTTTCCTTTCAACGTCTGGGCTTCCTTCTCAGAGGTTGGGCTTGGACCTCTTCCCCATTCTACCCCTCCCCACCGCCACTTTAGGGGTGGCGGGGGGAGGGCAGAAATGGTCCCTCGGATGGTGAGGATTCCGCTCCGGTCATAATCTCTCTCCTCCCCTTTCCCCCCCCCCCCCTACCCTCCCCCCCCCCCACCCCGTCCGCAAGAAAGGCTATTTATATTATATTGCATTATCTCTTAACCCCCCCCACGGGTCAAGGGTTGGGTTTTCCCCCGAGCCCCCCCCCCGTCCCACATCAGAGGCCTTCTCTTTCCAACCATTCTGGGATTTCTATTGGCTGTAACCCTAAATTTTTACAGAACTCCATTAAATCCTCCGGGAACCTCAGCCTTACCGATCTACCCTCCTTGTATCCTATCAGACAAGCTGGGAACCCCCAGCTATATTTTACGTTCTCTATACGCATTTGGTTTAACAGTGGTCTGAGCATTCGTCTCCTAGCAAGTGTTTCCGGAGAAAGGTCCATAAAAATTTGAAGCTCAATTCCCCTGAACTTCAGGGGGGGTTTTCCTCTCAGATTAGTCCAAATCTCTGTTTTTTTCTACATAGTTCTGGAATCTGACCAGGATATCCCTAGGGGTATCTGTTGTCAAATGCTGAGGTTTCCTGACTCTGTGTATCCTTTCTATTTTCAAGTCCCATTCTGGGGTTTTGTTTAATAAGGGATTAAATAATTCTTTAATGGTTTTTGTAAGGTCTTCCCCGTTCTCTTCTGGGAGTGATCGTATTCTAAGGTTCTGTCTTCTACTCTGATTTTCCTGCTCTTCTAATTTATACAGAGTCCTCCTTTGATTTATTTTAGTCGTTTTAAGCTGCTCTTTGAGTTCCGCTATTTCAAATGTATGTTTGTCTGTATTGTTTTCCACTTCCTCTACTCGGGTCAGCACATGTGTTAAATCTGTTCGTAGTGCAACTATTTCATTTTTAATTGAATTCTCCATTTTCGTCAACATTTCTGACAATATTGTCCTGGTTAGTATTTGGGTATTCTCCCTCTGTTCCTCCAGCCTACTGCTGTCAACTTCGCTTTGTGTACTGGTATTTCCTCCCGAGGCCTCCAGGATTTCCTCCTTCTTTTTGCTCCCCTCCTTCTTTTTTCCCTGTTTCGTGACTTGTTTTTCCATAACTGGACTCTTTGGGCTCAAACCCTTCACCAAATATTGCTTAATTGTACCTGAATTTGCTTTTTCTTTTGGTGTTTTAGGTTCAGTTACTTTAGCGGCTCTGCCGGTCATATTAAGTTACTTGTTTATATTGTGCTTTCCCCCTTATCCTTAGTCACTGGGTGTTATATCCTGGGGTGGTGGGGGGGGTACGAGTCTCCACGCCCCCCAGCAATCCCTACCCCCTTATCTGCCCCAGTATATTTAGGTGGGGGCATTAGCCTTCAGCAATCTTTTCCACGACCGGTTTATATTCTCACGATTCCAAAAAAAATTTCGGCAGGGCAAACCCTCGAGAATGAAGTGGCCCATATAGGCTTTACACCATTAATACAAAACACATAGATGGGGGCGTCCCACTAATAAAGAAGCAGCTCCCACAGGTACTCACGTTTTAACCGAGGGGGGGGGGGGTGGGGACAGCAGGGGACGGGGTCCTATAGCAAAATATGTAATAAAATATCCCTATGTATATTCAGTTAGCTGTTCCAGGGCCCAGTCTGGGTTCAATGATTCTGTGTGGTAAATTTTAGTTCACTTCCTGTGAGCCCCCCATGGGGTATATACATTTCTATATCACCCTTTTTATTTTTTAAACGGGGGGACAGTCCACTCTCTCCTGTCTCTGCAGAATAGCACAGGTTCCACATCCACCTTTGCTATCCAATGTCAGTGTTTTTCATGAAACTCACTTACCACTCCTGTTTAAAACTGTCTCCAGATACATCACAGATTTCAACGTTCTCTTTATAATATGAGACTTACCCCAGGAGTGTAGTTTTCATTTTTTCTTCCCCTGCATTGGGGTCTTACCTTTCTTCGCCCCTATGAACCCCCCCATGGGGTGTACCTCCGTTTTTATCTCACCATTTTTGACGGGGGGGGCTGAGGGGGGGATAGTTCTCTCTCTCCTATCTCTGCAGAATATCACAGGCTACAAGTCCATCTTTGCTATCGGATGTCAGTGTTTGTTTTTTTTTTTTTTTTTACATTCCTATAGCTCACTTGCCCCAAACAATGTCTCCGGATAAATCACAGGCGTTTTCTTTGTGGTATGAGACTTACCCCACAGGTTGGCTTTCACTTTTCTTCCCCTTCATTGGGGTCTTACCCTTCTTCGCCACTGCAGCTGTCTTGCCTTTCTTGTCTTCCTGGGTGGTGGGAAGGAGGGAGCAGCTGTTCTGGGGGGGAGCGGAGTCCTGCTGTCCTACGGTCGGCTATTCCCTTCTGGGCGTCTGTACCGGCGTCTCCGTGTCCCGCTTAGCGCCGCCGCATCCTCCACTCCTCTATGACCCGGAGCTTCATGCGAGGATGTCACGTCTGCGGCGTCTGTAGCACGGCGTGCACCTCTTCCTCTCCATCCGGCCTTCGTGTCCTAGGTCCCGCCCCTCCCTCTGCGTTGCATCACCGCCCTACGTCCTCACGGCGGCGGCGCACATGTCTAATTTGCGTCACTTTAAATGACAATTGCGTGGTCTTGTGACGTTGTACCTAAACAAAATTTGAAGTATTTTTTTTCCCACAGATAGAGCTTTCTTTTGGTGGTATTTGCTCACCGCTGCGGTTTTTATTTTTTGCGCTATAAACAAAAATAAGCGTCAATTTTGAAAAAAAAAAAAAAGTTTTGCTTTAATAAATTTCCCAAAATTAAAAAAACAAAACAAATGTCTCCATAGTTTAGGCCAATATGTATTCTTCTACATATTTTTGCCCACTGACTGTCTCCTGTACTATGTCTTCAGTCTCTAACCGTGATAATCTAAGAATGACATTGTCGAAAAGGGGCGGAACATGGATGACCTTAAAATTTTAAGTACCGTAAACAAAGTTAATCCCTGACATTTTCTATTTGCAGTCATTAAGGTTTTGAGGCTGACATGTAACTCAAACCTTCAGCTCCCTCTACATATTTTCTATGGATTAAGGTCTAGAGACTGGCTAGGCCACTCCAGGACCTTCATGTTCTTTTTCTTGAGCCACTCCTTTGTCGTCTTGGCCATGTGTTTTGGGTCATTGTCATGCTGGTATACCCATCCACGACCCATTTTCAGGGCCCTGGCTGAGGCAAGGAGTTTCTCACCCAAGATTAGATAGTACAAGGCCCCCATCCATCGTCCCTTTGATGCGGGAAGTTGCCCTGTCCCCTTAGCAGAAAAAAAACCCCACAGCATAATGTTTCCACCTCCATGTTTGACAGTGGGGATGGTGTTCTTGGGGTCATAGGCAGCATTCCTCCTCCTCCAAACATGGCAATTTGAGATGATGCCAAACTCTTTCACCCAGTTCTCTGAATCATTCAGACGCTCATTAGCAAACTTCAGATGGGCCTGTACATGTTCTTTCTTGAGCAGGGGGACTTTGCGGGCGCTGCAGGATTTCCGTCCTTCGCGGCGTAGTGTTACCAATTGTTTTCTTGGTGACTATGGTCCCAGCTGTCTTAAAATCATTGACCAGATTCCCCTGTGTAGTTCTGGGCTGATCCTCACCGTTCTCATGATCATTGAAACTCCACTAGGGGAAGATCTTGCATGGAGCCCCAGACCGAGTGAGTCTGACAGTTATTTTGTGTTTCTTCCATTTGGGAATAATTGCATTGACTTTTGTCACCCTCTCACCAAGCTGCTTGGCGATTTGGTCTTGTAGTCCATTCCAGACTTGTGTAGGTTTACAATCTTGTCCTTGACATCCTAGGATAGCTCTTTGGTCTTGGCCATGGTGGAGAGATTGGAAACGTATTGCTTCTGTGGACGGGTGTCTTTTTATACAGGTAACAAGCTGAGATTATGAACACTCCCTTTTAGGCTAGTTTCACGCTTTACCGTCGTTTTAGCGGCGCATTTCGGTCGCTAGCGGGTCGGTTTTACCCCCCGCGAGCGGCCGAAAAAGGGTTAATACTGCCCCGGGTTCGGAGCGCTGCCCCATTGTTTTTAATGGGAGGGGGCGCTTTAGGAGCGGTAAATACAGCGCACCAAAAATGCAGCTTGCCGGACATTTTTCAGCGTCCTGCAAGTGCACCGCTTCAGTGTGAAAGCCCTCGGGCTTTCACACTGAAGACACAGCAACGGCTGTTTCGGGTCGGTTTGCAGGCGCTATTTTTAGCGCAATAGCGCCTGCAAACCGCCCCAGTGTGAAAGGGGCCTAAGAGAATGCTCCTAATCTCAGCTCCTTACCTGTATAAAAGACACCTGGGAGCCAGAAATCCTTCTGATTAATGGATCAAATGCTTATTTCACTCATTAAAATGCAAATCAATTTATTACTTTTTTTGAAATGCGTTTTTCTGGATATTTTTGTTCTGTCTCTCACAGTTAAAATGAATCTACCATTCAAATTTATAGATGGATCATTTCTTTGTCAGTGGGCAAACATACAAAATCAGCCGGGGATCAAATGCAGTGAGGGGAAAAAAGTACTGTGTGTTTTCTGGATAGTTGGTTGATATTCTGTCTCTATCATTTAACATACACCTATGTTAAAAATTATGGACCTTTCATTTCTTTGTAAGTGGGCAAACTTTTATAAATTCTGCAGATCAAATAATTTTCCCCACTGTACTTAAATACATTATTTTTAAACCAGAGATTACCAGCAAGGCAGCCAGGTGCACAAGATGAATTCCTGAATGAGCATTAATGTCTCCCTCAGGTCCGTTTTTAAATGCTCAGTGCTGATGCTTCATTGAAGTGTACCTTTTAAATAGAGCTGGCAGTGTACTTAGCGGGGGTATTGATGTGGACGGTAGTAGCCCATGGCTGGTTATACAGAGTACATTGTGTGCCGGTGTCTTGGATTGAAAAATTACCTTTGTGAGTGACAGGTAAGAGGCAGGTGTGTGTGTCTGAGCCATTGACCTGTACCTACTGGATCACACTGGTCCCAGCTGGATCTCAGCTTCATCCTCCATCAGCCATTGCAGTGTGGTTGGGTGGAAATATCAGGGATTAACTTTGTTTATGGTACTTAAAGATTTAAGGTCATCCATGTTACTTCCCTTTTCGACAATGTCATTCTTAGATTATCACGGTTAGAGACTGAAGACATAGTACAGGAGACAGTCAGAGACTGCGCACATGGTACAGGAGATGGTCAGAGACTGTAGACATATTACAGGAGATGGTCAGAGACTGCAGACATAGTACAGGAGATGGTCAGAGACTGCAGACATAGTACAGGAGACGGTCAGAGACTGCGCACATGGTACAGGAGACGGTCAGAGACTGCGCACATGGTACAGGAGACGGTCAGAGACTGCGCACATGGTACAGGAGACGGTCAGAGACTGCGCACATGGTACAGGAGACGGTCAGAGACTGCGCACATGGTACAGGAGACGGTCAGAGACTGCGCACATGGTACAGGAGACGGTCAGAGACTGCGCACATGGTACAGGAGACGGTCAGACTGCGCACATGGTACAGGAGACGGTCAGAGACTGCGCACATGGTACAGGAGACGGTCAGAGACTGCGCACATGGTACAGGAGACGGTCAGAGACTGCGCACATGGTACAGGAGACGGTCAGAGACTGCCGACATGGTACAGTAGTACCATGTGATTCATGCATGAATGGGCTTAAATCACACTCCACCACATGTGAATGATACAGGAATGCATAATGCGTTCCTGTGCGATTCATGGTATGAGCCAGCCCTTAATCTTGGTGTGCTTGGTGTATTTCTTCCCTATCTGTGCAGTATCCCCGTATGAAACTTTCCCTCTGTGCAGGAGCTTCCTGTAATATAGACCGGTCACTACTGCTCTCGCTCCTTCTCCAGGTGACTGGTCTTGTCTTCGCCCCCTCCGCCTTTTGGGCTCCACTACTTTTATAAGGTAATATCTAGGTTTGAAAAGGCGTTTGGTGCTCATAAAGATAGGTCTAGCGTTCAACTTTCATTATAGTTTGGGTGATCTGTTTGCAAGTTTATCTCATGATACTTTTTTCCTGACCTAAAAGAAGCTTTCAGCAGCTGTTTTAATGTCAGTACTTGATCAGTGTCTATTATGTGATGACTGTTTTATTACATTGCTGAGCAAGGGTAGTATTTTGAGATGGATGCTACAGAAAAATGTCAACTGATCACACACAGGACACCGACTCCCTGTGACCAAAACTAAACCAGACAATGTAAGATGGCATCAGCTTTGCTCTCAGGAAAGGTCCCTCAGATGCGTTTTGCCCCCTAGAGGGGTTTATGAAGTCATAGACACACAGAGCATGGCTAATCCCTCCTCACTGGCTGAGCTTGACAGTAGTGGGAACTAATGGCTCCCACTGCTGTCTCTGAGCCAATGAGAGGGGAGAGAGCAGAGAAAGATGATGCTCTTATTCCCATAGTAAGTATAAGGGCAGCTGAGGGGGGGGGGGGGGGGGGTTTAGCTGGACAAAGAAGGATCAACTTAATGCAGAGAATTCATTAAGGTAAAAAACATTCAGCCTTTAGAACCACTTTAATGTTATGGCCCGTCTGCTGTCTCTTCCTTCTGTTATCTGCATAAATCACTTCTAATGGTTAATGCAAACTCCAAGGGATGCAGGGGGTTGGAGCTCCAGCACACAGCCTGTGATTTACAGTCACAGTTGTACATGTTTCCCTATAAGACTCTAGATGGGGGGGGGGGGGAGTGTCCACTCAGGTGTAAGATTACACTCGGCTCCCTGCTCTGTGTTGTGCAGTGGGACATCAGTTCCCTGCCCCCTGCCTCTTCTGATGATCAGAGATGTTGTGCAAAGTCTGGACTTTGATCAGATGTAGAGGAGAGAGGGCTGCAGGTTCAACTTATGTAGGAGGATTGCTTCATCTCTGTGTATCACCTGATGCCAGTCACTTCCCTGGATATACAGTTGTGCTCATAAGTTTACATACCCTGGCATAATTTATGATTTCTTGGCTATTTTTCAGAGAATATGAATAACACAAAAACATGTTTCACTCTTGTCAAGTTGACACAAAGGGGTTTGAATGGCTATTAAAGGTAACCATCCTCACCTGTGATCTGTTTGCTTGTAATTAGTGTGTGTGTATAAAAGGTCAATGAGTTTCTGGACTCCTGACAGACCCTTGCATCTTTCATCCAGGGCTGCATTGACGTTTCTGGATTCTGAGTCATGGGGAAAGCAAAAGATCTGTGGGAAAAGGTAGTTTAACTGTATAAAACAGGAAAGGGATATAAAAAGATATCCAAGGAATTGAAGATGCCAATCAGCAGTGTTCAAACTCTAATCAAGAAGTGAAAAATTAGGGATTCTGTTGAACCCAAACCACGGTCAGGTAGACCAACTAAAATTTCAGCCACAACTGCCAGGAAAATTGTTTGGGATGCAAAGAAAAAAACACAAATAACTTCAGGTGAAATACAGGACTCTCTGAAAACATGTGGTGTGGCTGTTTCAAGATGCACAATAAGGAGGCACTTGAAGAAAGATGGGCTGCATGGTCGAGTCGCCAGAAGAAAGCCATTACTATGCAAATGCCACAAAGTATCCCGCTTACAATATGCCAAACAGCACAGAGACGAGCCTCAAACCTTCTGGCACAAAGTCATTTGGAGTGATGAGACCAAAATTTAGCTTTTTGGCCACCACCATAAACGCTACATTTTGGAGAGGAGTCAACAAGGCCTATAATGAAAGGTACACCATTCCTACTGTGAAACATGGCGGTGGATCGCTGATGTTATGGGGATTTGTGAGCTACAAAGGCACAGGAAATTTGGTCAAAATTGATGGCAAGATGAATGCAGTATGTTATCAAAATATACTGGAGGATCATTTGCATTCATCAGCCAGAAAGCTGCGCATGGGACGTACTTGGACATTCCAACATGACAATGATCCAAAACACAAGGCCAAGATGACCTGTCATTGGCTACAGCAGAATAAAGTGAAGGTTCTGGAGTGACCATCTCAGTCTCCTGACCTCAATATCATTGAGCCAATCTGAGGAGAGCTCAAACATGCAGTTCATGTAAGACAGCACAAGAATATACAGGAACTGGAAGCTTTTTGCCAAGAGGAATGGGCAGCTTTACCATCTGAGAAGATAAAGAGCCTCATCCACAAATACCACAAAAGACTTCAAACTGTCATTGATGTTAAAGGGGGCAATACACGGTATTAAGAACTGGGGTATGTGAACTTTTGATCAGGGTCATTTGGGTAGTTTCTGTTGCCATTATGATTTAAAAATAGTAAACACAGTTGATTTGATAATGGCTTCAGCCAAACACTAACCATGACTGAAAAAAGTTTTTGTGTTATCATTCCTATTCTCTGAAAAATGGCCAAGAAATCATAAATTCTGTCGGGGTATGTAAAGTTATGAGCACAACTGTGTGTAAGTGTTTACAACCACTTTATTGCAACTCTGTTGCGCAAAAACAGAAATTCCTATAAAATAAATATTCTACTCCTCGGATCTTCTGTCTGTTGCAGATCTATGCTAGCTGGAGTCTCTTTACGTTCTGACACTTCTGGGAGTGTCAGTTTCCAGGTCCCCCCTCTATGTTCTGTGGTTCCATCTCCGACCTTTATGTCACTGCTGTTTCCTGTAATGATGTAGAGGCCAGCGGATGGAACCAAAGGTAAGTATATCTCATTGTTTGCAGAGATGTGTTATTTTTGCAATAAAAGTCGCTTTAACTGTATTTTTTTTTTTATATTTTTTTTTTGTGTGCGTGCGTGTGTGTGTGTGTGTGTGTGTGTGTGTGTGTGTCTAAGTCCCGTCTTCGCAGTATAATCTTTGCTCCTTTTGATCTTGTTCTTCATTGCCTTATTACACTTGTAAAACAAACCTGTTTCTGAATAGAGGACAGATTACTTAGCTCTCCAATGAGTGATTATATAGAAACTTTCATTTTTCCCTCTCCTTATCAATTTTATGTATCTACAGTAGTATGTGTTTGACTTGCTATTTTTATCAGGCGGGAGGTAAACAAAGTAACGCTTCTGCAGAATATTCAGAAGAATGACATGCAAATACAGTCCACGCTTGGTCAATCATTAAAAGAGAAGTGCAGGAATGGAGAATAACAAATATTTATACTCATCTAGATGTCTGCCGCATTGATCCACCGCCGACTTTACACCGAGAACTGAGTTCTCAGGTTCACTCTGAGCACAGATTCACCGCTCTCTGCTCTGCCCCTCCAGCGATCGCTGGAGCGCCAGGCTGTGCCGGTGGCTCAGGCGCTCAGTGACATGCTGAGAGGCTGAGCCATCTGCCGGTCAGGCATCTGGGCGGATCCTGACATTGTCTGGATCCCTGCAGAGCCTGGACTGGCTTTGCGATGAACTAGACTGGCTATGAGTTGTCGGCCGACAGCAGACTTGTCAGCCTGCTGTTGGCTGAATCCGCAGAACTAAGACCCCTTACACACTGAGGGCATTTTGCAGGCGCTATAGTGTTAAAAATAGTGCCTGCAAAACGCCCTAAAACAGCTGCTCTATGCACTCCAGTGTGAAAGCCCGAGGGCTTTCACACTGGAGCGGTGCGCTGGCAGGGTGTCGGAAAGTCTTGCCAGCAGCTTTTTTGGAGCGGTGAACTCACTGCTCCTCCACCGCTCCTCCCAATTGAAATCAATGGGGCAATACCGCTGGCAAAACGCCACTCCAGCGTTTTGCAGGCGGATTTAATCCCTTTTCGGCCTCTAGTAGGGGGTTAAAACCGCCCCCCTAGTGGCCGAATAGCGCTGCTAAAACTACGGTAAAGTGGCGCCCTAGGCGGCGCAGTGTGAAAGGGGTCTAAGACCCCTTTTACACTGCGGGCGTTTTTCAGGCGCTACAGCGCTAAAAATGGCTCCTGCATAGCGCCTGAAAAAAAGAGGCTCCGTTCACTCCAGTGTGACAGGGTTTTCACACTAGAGCAGTGCGCTGGCAGGGTGTCAGAAAAAGTCCTGTCATCGCTCCTCCCCATTTGAAATCAATGGGGCAGCGCTGCGATACCGCCGGCAAAACGTTTTGAGGGCAGATTTAACACCTTTTTTTTGGGTGAAAGCGGGGGGTTAAAACTGCCCTGCTAGCAGCCAAATAGCGCTGCTAAAATGACGGAAAAAAACTGTAAAGCTTGCCGCTGACGCCCTAGGTGGCTCTGTGTGAAAGGGGTCTGGGTGTACTCCTGTGACCCACAATTCTAGCCATATTTATCCTATAAAGTAAAATGTGGGTCGTTGTAAAAAAATGGCAAGCTACTGCTATCGGTAAAAGTCGAAAATATAACTCGAGCTAAAAAAGATTGAATAATGCTGCTGTTTGAGCACTATGGGGTTGATTTACTAAAACTGGCAAGTGCCAAATTTGGTGCAGCTATGCATCGTAGCCAATCTGCTTCTAACTTCAGCTTGTTCTAACCGGTAGTAGACTGCTCCACGTATATGTACTGCGGGGCAGCGGCTCCTACAGGCAAAACTACATTACTGTACATGATTGCCTCTTCCGGGTTTCCGGCGCACAGGCGCTGTGATGGGTCTCATCAGGAGCCAATCAGCTGGACCCGCTGATCATTCACGAGAGAGGCAGAGCGGTGGTCTGCCTATGTAAACAAGGCAGATTGCAGTTCTGCTAGTAGGTCAGACAGAGAACCTGTTTCTGCTAAGCTGGGACACGGATCTCCTGTCTTCTCACAGCCAAAGCACCTCTCCCACAGTTCGGAAGGACTCCCTAGGAGCACATTTAACCCTTTGATTGCCCCTGGTGTTAACTCCTTCCCTGCCAGTGTCATTAGTACAGTGACCGTGCATTTTTCTTTAGCACTGATCGCTGTATTGGTGCACTCGTGTGTCCCCCAAAAGTGTCACTTGGTGTCAGATTTGTCCACCGCAATCCCGCTAAAAATCCCTGATCGCTGCCATTACTAATTTTAAAATAAAAATTAAAAAAAATAATTCCATAAATATATCCCATAGTTTGTAGACACGATAACTTTTGCCCAAACCAATCAATATATGCTTATTGGGTTTTTTTTTTTATCCAGAAACATGTAGCAGAATACATATTTGCCTAAATTGATGAAGAAATTTTATATTTTATCCAATATGTTTTATATCAGAAAGTAAAAAAAAAAATGTGTGTGTGTGTGTGTGTGTGTGTGTGTGTGTGTGTGTGTGTGTATATATATATATGTATATGTATGTGTGTGTGTGTGTGTGTGTGTATATTATATTTTTTTTTTCAAAATTTTCGGTGTCTTTTTGTTTATAGCACAAAAAATAAAAAACGCAGAGGTGAAAAAATACCACTAAAAGAAAGCTCTATTTGTGGGAATAAAAGAACATACATTTTATTTTATTATTTTTTTATAGTACGGCGTCGCACAACGGTGCAATTGTCAGTTAAAATAGCGCAGTACCGTATCGCAAAAAATGGCCTGTTCATTAAAGAGGAAGTAAACCCTGATGGGTTTACTTCCTCTTTGTTTCCCTGCAAAGGTAAAGCATAATGGGCTACTATGCATCGCATAGTAGTCCATTATGTGTCACTTACCTGACACAGGAGCCAGCGATGTCACCGCTGTCCCCTTGTGTACGGAGCCTCCATCTTCTTGGTGGGTCTCGCGGCTCCGGAGCTGTCATGGGCACGGGAGCCGCCACTTGCGGCATATCGCCGTTGAGAGCGGATTTCTCGGTGCGCCTGCGCGCCGCTGTCTACAGCGCATGCGCCGTAGACAGCAGTGCCTGTCTTTTGGCAAATATCTCCTAAACTGTGTAGGTTTAGGAGATATTTCTTTGACCTACAGGTAAGCCTTAATCTAGGCTTACAAACCACTTGGACCTACAGGTAAGGGTTTACAACCACTTTAAGGGGGGGCTAAGCTTTGACAATCTGGAAGCTGATTGGTTTCTATGCAGAGCTGCACCAGATTTTACACACTCCAGTTTTAGTAAATCAACCCCATTACAAGGACCTATAGCAATTTAACGCGTATAAAAACATTAAAGTACGTTAAAATGCAAATCAATGCACTTGAAGATGAACGCCAAAGACAATAGCCATCCATTTTTCAGGGATTTTAGTACATGTTTATGTATGAACAGGTGCCTAAAGGAAGATGTTTATTTTCCTGTGTTGGACTCGTGTATATGTCATTTGTTTTCATCAGAATTGGCATTTGTATTGTGAATGCAAAAAGCAATGCAAAATACCTGGAAGCAACTCGGCAGCCAATCAAAAGCAGCTCAGAAGCAGGTCAAACCAACTCAAAATCAACCTGAATTTACTTACTTGGTGGTCTGAAGCCCATGTCATTGAACACAAAAGCTCCGCAATTTTTTATTTTTGTTTGGCTTGTTGGCATCTTTTACACCAGACATAATATACACTCACCAGACACTTTATTAGGTACACCTTGCCAGTACCGGTTTGGGCCCCCTTTTGCCTTCATTCTTCATGGTATAGATTCTACAAGGAAATGGGAAAAATTCCTCAGATTTTGGTCCATATTGATATGATGGCATTACACAGTTGCTGCAGATTTGTCGGATCCATGATGCCAATCTCCCTTTCCACCACATCTTAGGGTCTCTATTGGATGAGATCTGGTGAGTGTGAAGACCATTGGAGTGCAGTGACCTCATTGTCCAGTGGTGAGATGATTGGATCTTTGTGACATGGTGTATTATCCTGCTGGAAGGAGCCATCAGAAGATGGGGACACTATAGTCATAAAGGGATGGAGATGGTCAGAAACAATACTCAGGTAGGCCGTGGTGATTAAAGGATGCTCAATTGGTACTAAGGGGCCCAAAGTGTGCCAATAAAATCTCCCCCCCACCATTACACCACCACCAGCCTGAACCATTGATACAAGGCAGGATGGATCCATGCTTTCATGTTTACACCAAATTCTGACCCGACCATCTGAATGTTGCAGCTGAAATCGAGACTCATCAGACCAGGCAACGTTTTTCCAATCTTCTATTGTACAATGTTGATGAGTCTGTGTGAATTGTAGTCTCAGTTTCCTGTTCTTAGCTGACGGGAGTGGCACCCGGTGTGGTCTTCTGCTGCTGTAGCCCATCTGCTTCAAGGTTCAATGTGTTCGGTCAGAGATGGTATTCCGCATACCTTGGGTGTAACAAGTGGTTATTTGCATTACTGTTGCCTTTCTATCATCTCGAACCAGTCTACCCATTCTCCTCTGACCTCTTTAATCAACAAGGCATTTTCCTCCACACAACTGCCGCTCACTGGATATTTTCTCTTTTTCGGACCATTGGCTGTGTGTGAAAATCCCAGTAGATCAGCAGTTTTTTAAATACTCAGACCAGCTCGGTTTGAACTTCAGAAAGTTGTCTTCACCCTGTCTAGCTACCTAAATGCATTGAGTTACTGCCACATGATTGGCTGATTAGCAATTTATGTTACCAAGGAATTGAACAGGTGTACCTAATAAAGTGGCCGGTGAGGGTAAATTTGTGTGTGTGTGTTGGTATTTGTGAATTTCCTAAACTTTTATGAACATTTCCCAAAAATGTTTTGCATTTTTTTGAATAATAATCTGTTTTTTAAGGGTATCTATAAATTCCTGTGTTCGTAATACGTCTTTTTAGTGAGTTTCCTGAGTGCTTCTCAAGTATTTTATTAGTGGATTATATATGCAGATTATCTTCCATCAGCACAATTGCTCTATTGTAAACAAACCCAGGTGAACATTGGAAAAAAGCACAACGTTCTCTAGTCTAAGCTTTTTGTCTTATGCCCCGTACACACGATCAGAAATTCAGCCAGCAAAATTCTGATGAGAGATTTTGGTCGGAAAATGCGACCGTGTGTATGCTCCATCAGACTTTTGCTGGTGGAATTCCAGCCAGCAAATGATTGAGAGCAGGTTTTCAATTTTTCAGAAAAAGTTTCGATCGGAAATTCCGATCGTCTGTACCAATTCCGACGCGCAAAATTCCTACGCATGCTCGGAAACATTGAACTTCATTTTCTCAGCTCGCCATAGTGTTGTACGTCACCACGTTCTTGGCGGTCGAAAGTTCAGAGAACTTTTGTGTGACCGTGTGTGTGTGCAAGCCAAGCTTGAGCGGAATTCCATCGGAAAACCCATCCAGTATTTTTTCCGACGGAAAATCTGCTTGTGTGTACGGGGCATTAGTTTGAGGACGGTAAACAAAAGCAATAATAAAAATATAAAATGTGTCTATTTTAAGTGTCTAGTTAGTGGTTGTATACAATGGCAGAAAAAACACTGCCAGCACGTCCAGGGGCATTTTGGCAGAAAAAAAGCTTGAAGTGTGTAAACCCCCTCAACTCATGTTAACGTTAGGCACGTTTTGAGGGTTATTTTATTTCAATGGCCAGAATAAATTATTATTAATTCTATTAATTAGCACCCAAATGTTTGTGTCTAAACGTTTTATACGACCTTCAAGCATTTTTTCTGCCAGAATGTCGCTGCCAGGAGGAGAAGCATCTAGGAGAGCGAGAAAAACATCCAGTGTGCATGAGACCTAAGAAGCTTCTTCTTCTTTCTTCTTCTGTCTGAACGCAGTTCAATACTTAGGCAATATGTCCATACATATTGTGACCTTCTAGATTTGTATTTTAAAACCGCATTTAGGGGCATAAAAAATGGGTCAAACCTGCATTCAGTGTAAAGCGTACTGGCATAATTTACGCATATGCACGCATAAACGCACACATGTTGAGGTCAGGACTTTGTGCAGGCCAATCAAGTTTCTCCACCCCGAACTCGCTCATCCATGTCTTTATGGACCTTGCTTTGTGCCCTGGTGTGCAGTCATGTTGGAACAGAAAGGGGCCATCCCCAAACTGTTCCCACAAAGTTGGGTGTATGAAATTGTCCAAAACGCATTAATTGTTCCTTTCACTGGAACCAAGGGGCCAAGCCCAACCCCTAAAAAAAAAACAACCCCACACCATAATCCTCCTTCACCAAATGATTTGGACAAGTGCACAAAGCAAGGTGCATAAGGACGTGGATGAGTGAGTTTGGGGTGGAGGAACTTGACTGGCCTGACCTCAACCCACACCTTCGGGATGAATTAGTAGAGACTGCCAGCAAGGCCTTCTCGTCTAAACATCAGTGCCTGACCTCACCAATGCGATTTCTGGAAGAATGGTCAAACATTCCTGTAGACGCACTCCTAAACCTTGTGGACGGCCTTCATAGGAGAGTTGAAGCTGTTATGGCTGCAAAGGGTGGGCCAACTCAATACTGAACCCTACGGACTAAGACTGGGATACCATTATATTTCATGTGCGTGTAAAGGCAGGCGTCCCAATACTAGTTTAATTTGCTGATTGCCTTTTATAGGTTACGATGTGGTAGTTTAGAGAAGAACTCGTACAGTCCCCATTAAGATGGCGTACACACACTGTGACCTCCCTTACCCTCATTAGTCAGTCCCTCCTGCCCACCAGCTATCTTGGCACTAGGAAGTATTGTTTCTCTTTTTCGGTGGTGTTTACAGATTGATTTCCACCCAGCTTTTGGTATTCTCAACTTTTTAGAAACATGAAGAGTTGATGAAACGTCGGGGGGGGGGTCGGTTTCCTAGAATTGGAGATTCTATACAGGATGGTTCAGGGTTTTCCTAGTTCAGGCATTCAGCTGGTGACATAAAAAAGATGCCAATCTTATCTGCCCCTCGCATAAGCTGCGTGTTTACTGTACAGGGACAATATTTATGATGGGCAGTGCCACACATCTTACGACATTTGGAGCAGAAGTAGGAAATGTAATGACTAAACTCATATTCCAAATAACCTTTTGTTAGGACTGGCTTCCCCTCTGCCAAGTCGGGATTGGTCCATGTAATGTCAACAGTTCGTCCAAACCGGATTGTACCCTAATTACAACGCAGATGTTTACAGATGTTAAAAGGTGGTGCCAGCCAATGGAGGATGCGAGGGACATTTCCTCTTCTAGACAGACGTCCAGCCTTTCAGTCCCCGAGGCCCGAACGCTGTAGAAGACTTTTAAAGACCAGGCACTGATTTGCTTTGCCTTTTGTGTTTAAATTATCTTTAAAGTTTTTTTTTGCAACCTCTTTACCCTTTTATCCTTTCCACCTTTATTCAGACAATCTCTTAAAAAAAATAAAATGCAATTTTAATACATTTCTCTTATTGTACAGACCTCTCACTTCTGGTTTTCTCACCTAGGATAAAATGATAAATGATGTACCTCCAAAAGATGTACCTACAAATGATGTGCCTCCAAAGCACCTGCAGCCTCCATGTCTCACGCATACCCATGTCAACATACTTGCCCAGCTAATCCAGTTGGTGATCTGCAGCTGCACACCAGGATCTGCCCCGCCATCTATTTTATTTTCTGACATCCTTCTTCAAGAACCAGCAAAAGACAGCTGGCTCCCCACGTTGGCGGAAGATGGCGGACGTGAAAACTGGTTTACAGTGGCAGATTACTACAAAATGCTTAATTCAATGGGGGGTTGGGAGCAGGTATGTTATTGCCACAGCAAGTAATTTAATGGAGGAATTTAAAGCCCAACTGCAGGCAAAGATCTATTTTTTTCCCCTTGGAGTGGGACTGTACCCGTACTCGTTTTGGTCTAGGGAATTGGAAAAGGGGCGCTTACTTACCTAATCCTCTGATCCTCCCCACGGGACCAGAACAGATTAAAAATAGGTAAGTACACAGATGGGTAGATGGGTATTTGATCCCCAAGCAAAACATAATTTAGTACTTGGTGGAGAAACCTTTGTTGGCAAGCAGAGAGGTAAGACGTTTCTTTTAGCTAGTGACCAGGTTTGAACACATTCCAGGAGGGATTTTGGTCCACTCCCTTTTTCTACAGACTGGCATGACTGTACATGTGCCTTCTTAAGGAGGGACTCTCCATGTTTGGAGGAAGAAATATGCTGACTATGACCCCAAGAACACAATCCCTACAGTCAAGCACGGAGGTGGGAAAATTATGCTTTGGGATGGTGTATGGTCTTTCAGCATGACAATGACCTAAAACCTACAAAGGAGTGGCCCAAGAAAAAGCACATTAAGGTCATGGAGTTGCCTAGTCAGTCTTCAGACCTTAATCCTATAGAAAATGTATGGAGGGAGCTTAAACTTCGAGTTGCCAAGTGACAGCCAAGAAACCTTTTAGCAAGACCTGTAAAGAAGAGTGGATCAAAAAGTCAGCAGCTACACTTTTTGTAGCTGCTGACGTTTAATAAACTGAAAAACGAGTGGATTTTTGGTTGATATTCTGTGTCTCGGATTTAAAATACACCGATGATAAATATTAAACCCTTCATTTCTTTGTGAGTGGGCAAACTTACAAAATCTGCAGGGGATCAAATCATTATTTTCCCCACTGTATGGGCAGGCTGAATATACCCAAGTTGATCGCTGTTCTAGCCGCTAGCAATAATTACTGTGTTCTCCTGGGGTTGCAGGAAATAAATTTGCTCCATCTGTGTCCAGCCTTGTACCACGTACACATGGTTGCACTTTCCGACGGGAAATGTTCGATGTGAGCTTTTTGTCGGAAAGTCCGACCGTGTGTATGCTCCATCGAACATTTGCTGTCGGAATTTCCGCACAACCATGTTTGAGAGCAGGTTTTCAAATTTTCCGCCAACTTCACTTTGTCAGACATTCCGATCGTTTGTACACAAGTCCGTCGCACAAAAGTTCACGCATGCTCGCAATCAAGCAGAAGGCACCTCACTGGCTATTGAACTTCCTTTTCTCGGCTCGTCGTAGGTTTTGTACTTGGCGCATTCTCGCGTTCAGAATTTTAAGCCAACATTTGTGTGACCGTGTGTATGCAAGACAAGTTTGAGCCAACATCCTTTGGGGAAAAAAATCCACGGTTTTGTTGTCGGAAATTGAGTTGGCCTATTTTTCTACTTTTAAGTCATGTTGTGTATTTGTAAAGTTGAAGCCTATATACAGTATAGCAAAAGTGTATTATCATTTTATATGTGGTAAACACCTAAAACGGTCTTTCTCAAAAAACTTTTTTATCCTGGAGGAACCCTTGAAATTCTCTCATTCAATTAACAGAAAATGTCAATTTACAGCAAATAAAAAAACAAGAGAGACTTGGAGGGTACATAGGATAACAATGAGGTGTTGACACATCTTGATTTATATTGGTAGAAGATAACTTGGAAAATCCGTAATACATAACTCTGTTTTGAAGGTTCGAAAAACATAGAAAAGTGAAGCAAAAGAGTGATGGTGAGTCTAGGGAAAGCAAGGTCAGGTGAGTAAGGCAAGAGTGGGAAAGTTTTTAGGTGGGGTTGCTAGAAAAGACAGAGGTTCTTTTGGTCCTTAAAATAATTTTTGGGTCTAAGAGAACCCCTGAATAAAAAATAACATATTTACAGTCCCATTAACATAATTACTAAGATTACTAGGATGTATAATAACCCAATAATATTTGGCAAATTTTTTAAGCGGAAAATATTTTTCTTCTTGTCCCATTTTTTTATATTGGGCAACCTATTGGCCGCTCTTTATTTGGTTCCCCCTACCCCACCAAGGATAAAAATCTGCAATGGGTGTCCGTGGTATAGGCAAAGAGAAATAAACATATATAAAGACTCTCGGTTCCTCCAACAACCTCTCATGGAATCCTGTCGTTTCTTGTGATTCTGTTTGAGGAACTCTAAAATGTTGTAATTATTTTGTAGGCCACTTCATCAATGTCTTTTTGAAATTGAATTATTGGTTACCTTAGTCTCTACCCAGGATAGCAGATTCATTCTTGTTATGATTCTACAAATGGACGATAGTTCTGCCACAATTCCATGCAATATCCAAATGCTGAGAAAATGTATAAACTGGTTATGCCTTCAGTTAAAACATAATTTCATCATAAAACTTGCATCCAGAGCTATAGACAGCTGAGGTTATATGCTAATCTCGCCTCTTCTTGTAAAAGTCAAGCTAAGGCCAAGGCCTTGTCGCTTATGAAGCCAACTGATTAAGCTACCCCAGGTGGAACTCATGGAGATTACGTAGGCGGTGGCACTTAGGTCGTAGTGTCCATACTGGGCAGCCTGCGGGGCATTTTCATCCCCCAGGCTGCACAGCTTCATTACTTGGGGTGCTGGTAGCCACCTGCCCTAAAACAAACAGATGCTGCACTGCCCTGTTTTCAGCTGATTAGCAGCTGATAATGCTGTGTGGCTCTGCCACCAGCATCCTTTCAACCAAATATGGGGGGTAGCGTGGCAAAAAAGACATGTACGCAGCAGTATCGCAGAGTAGGCGTAGTACATACATGACAGGGTGCTAGTAACAGAAAGCAGGAGAAGGGTTAAAATTGGTAGGGGTGGTTAGAAAAGTTGGTTACTTACCAGATTGGAGGAGAGTTCAGATGGGAGGAGTACTACAAGTGTTTCAGTTTTGGGTGGAGCAAAGGCAGTCAGTTGGAGGTCAGCAAGAGTAGAGAAGTTCCCTCCCTCCCTATTCTTAAGGGTTAAGTTTTATTACATTTAGGAGTTTTAGTTGGCATTGGGTCCTTGGCGACAGCTACATCTATATGGAGTTAATATATAGAAAATGGCTTTGAAACGTTGGGACCCATCCCAGATATGGAGTCCTTCTGGCTGGGCTGATGTCAGTCCAGAATAACTGTTAATAAGTTGGGGGTCTTTGGTCAGTTAGCGAGTCCTCGAGGCGAGTTTGCGGCTGGGGACAAATAATGCTAACAAAAGGGATTACAGGCTCAACAAGTAATAAGGGGTGGTCAGGGACTAGCAACCGTTTACTTGGGTTTTTGATATAATATTTTGAATATTTTAATTGTTTTTAAATATTTGAAATAAAGTTGTCAGTTTGACAGTTTTTGTTAATAAAGGCCGTAAGGCCATTTTACATCCAACAGGTGTCCATGTTTTACTCATTAGAAATAAGTAATATCGTGCATGTTTTATTGGGGCAGTAAGGTATCTGGCTACCCTAGTCATGCCCTCCTCATCTGACTCCTGGCATGGCCCTCCCTAGAGTCCACCACTTGTGGCTCCTGGTCCTGCCTATTGGTCCTTTTAAGCTGAGGTGTGGCCACAAGGACCAATAAGACATGGGAATCAAGAGATGACGGGGTCAAGCTGTTGAGATTTGCATTTAGATCCAACAACTTGTATCTCTGGATCTGCTGTTGGTGTTGCAAAGCATTGATCACTTGAAGGCAATCTCTCTCTAATTATGTATGTTTTCATTCTAAGTTGCCCAGAATTTTCACATTTATTTAAACGATGTCTTATGAAGTAGAGACCATTAAAACATACCTATTTTAAATATAAAAGCTGACATCTTCAGATAATAAATTCCAAGTTGCTTAGGTAAAAGAATGGCATTTCATACTAAGAGCATGCAGGAATTCTGGGCTGACATAATTCTGGTTTTGTTTTTTACCGTTTTGATCCAGCCATTAACACACTTCCTGTATTAGGGTGGCCCCTCTAACAATGGAGGAGCAATGGAGACCCTTGGACAGCAGCATTGTCTGTCTGGAGAGGGTGGTTGTTAGATGGACACGTAGATTTAGATGGACTTTCAGCTTCAAATTGAAGCTAAACTCCAGCTAACACTTTATAAGCAGTTATAGCAATCGTCTCATTTTTTGATTTTGCATATAGTACCGCCTTTGTGTATTTCACCTTAGAAGTAGAGCGCAGAGATGTATAACAAAATACCACAGATTGTAGATTATTATGTTCTTGGCATTTGAAATGTTCCAAAAATGTAGATTCCTCTTAGATAGTGATCTATTTTTAAATTTGTTTATTTGTATTTTTTGTCTCATCGTTGCAGCTGGAAATAAGATTTAGAATTAGGTCCATGTCACACTAGTGATTGTGTTCCTGGTGACATTTTATAGCGATAGGAACCGCTCATCAGTGACTCCCTCACCAGGACGAGGTGTTGCCGCCAGGGACAAGATTGCTGGTCTGACTAAAGGCCCATAGAGATGATCAGAAAATCGTATGAAAAATACTGCTTTCGAATCGGTCGTGCGATAATCTGATTGTTTGTACACAGCTTTCGAGAGCCAATCACAACCGTTTATGGAGAATTATCCAATAGGACAAGCGCGAATATTTTTCCTCATATGACACCAGATCATATGATTTTCCTTTTTAATCAATACAGTATTTGTCTGAAAATACAAATACATTAGATCACTTCCAAATTTTTATTCTGTTTTACGAGAGTTTCCGTAACTATAGTAACCCCCTTAATTTTCGATATGGAGACTAGCATGCAAAAAAAAAACGAAATGGATCATCATTCGTCTGATCTCATCATGTGTACCAGGCATTAGGTCTGAGAGTGGGCAGCTTACAATGGGTGAGATTTCATGTTGGGGGAGCAGACTTGAGAACCCCATTCAGTAGATCTTCGACCTTGAAATTCAAGTCCTGCCCAACTGCTACAGTCATTATGGGGGGAATCTCATGCTAGCTATACATTTTGAGATTTCTCTCGTTCAGCCCTTCGGGGTAAGGGATAATTATAGTGCTGCTGGTATAAAGTGCAGGTACTTAGAAGTACTTATGCCTGTAGTGGTCTACCAAACCTTTCTACTACAGCTGAATATTGGGCCATTCTGACAGGGAAGGTTTTGGCACTTTCTCAGTGCGAAAACTTGGCCAGCCATTTCAACTTCCTGCACATTCTATTGGTCAGTGACAGTGCTTTTCATAGTGGTGGACCAGTAGAAATATGTGAGGACCAGGCTTGGTAGCAAGCTCTGTCCCTACCAGGAAGTGTCAGAGCTTTACCTGTCAGCATTGGCCCAGCATTGGGCCATGACTAGAAGGTTTGGGAGGCCCAGTAACAGAGTACCTTTTTAGAGCTCAAACTCCCCCCCCCCCCCCTCACATTGCTAGCATTAATTGCTCGTTAATCGTAGGGGGTAGCGGAAAGGGCTGTAATGTTTACCTTATTTCTCGGTTCCCTGGCCACCAGGTCTTTTCTGTTCCCTTTTTTTAATTTTTCTCCCCTCTCCCTCCTCTTTTACTCCTCTTTTCTCTTCTTGCTCCGGGTTGTGGACAGGCTCTTCGCATCCTCCTGTACAATGCAAGACTACTGGTCCTGCATTGCACTAGATGCAGCTGCTGGATGGGAATACCTTGGGTAGGAGGTTTCCGGGGTACGGGTAACACAGATGGTGGGACTCTACCAAAGCAAGAAGTAAGGTAACTATTACACCTTATTCCTCTACCCCTTCGACCTAACAAGCTTTTAACCCATGCATTGTGGGAGTGGCGGTGGGTTTATACTACCAGGGTCTTTTTTTTTTTTTTTTTTTTTTTTCCTGCCTGGATAGGACTTTAAGGAGCCAGATGTTCCTCCATTAATAGCAAGAGAAAAGGCTAAAGAGAGCTGCAATCTTAAGACACGTTGGCTGCCCAGCTCTTGCATCCAACCATGCTATTACAATATCCTTGCTTCAGGATTTGCAATTTTTACAGCCTAATTTTTTTTAGGTCCCAGTAGTTGCCTCCTAGTCTTGATGGTCCTAGTGCTGGTGAACTTTTTTTTTTTTTATCTTTTAAATGCCCCTGATGGTTACCAGCACTTTCAGGTCTCCAAGTGATGAACTGAACTTTGGCACGTGTATGGACACCCCTAATGTAAATCAGGTTGTAGATGACGGTAAACAGCAGCCCTTTCCATTGTGTTCTGTCATAATAAGAGGTTGGCATAATGAGCCTGGCTTATTTGATGTCAGATGGAGGCAATCAAAAACGGCAAATGCAGAAGTGAAATAAATAGACTTGATCTGGAATTATCTGTCGGCCATCAGGTACACAGCGTTCTAGAGGAAAGAATACAAACAACAAAAACATGTGCTGAGTTCTCCTCGGCAGCAGTGAGAAAGTTCTGTAATGAATTTGGCCTCGGTGACCGCACAGTGCTTGCTAGATGCAGTTCACACAGACTGCTTGCCAGGCCTGCCCAGAACACTGTCTCCGCTCACTTCCTGTGGTCTTGGATAATATTTCCTTGCTGCTTGAATGATTGTGTACTTAGCCTGGTCACTACCCAGTTCTAACTGAAGGAGGAATGAAGAATGGCTTGGCTACAGACTGGTTTAATGCAGAAGTTGTTTTTTTTGTTGTTTTTTTGTCGCTTGCAGTGGGCCTAATGCACGTAGGATGCTTTGGAGGAAAGATCCTGTTATCTAGTGATGACTTTTTTAGCAGGTGGCTGGCACTGGAGGGAGCATGGAGCATCTGTTTCTTCAGGAAAGAAAAGTATTTCACAACTTAACAATTGCTTAAGGGTAGGTTAAAAAAAAAAAAAAGGTTAAAGTTAATTTAAGGTTCATTTTACAAAGGTGTTCTGACGGTCTGTTTTGGACCTGTGGGCCTTTGAGCTCAAATCTTGTCAGTTTGCCTAGTCCGAGATGATAGAAACCTAGAAGAGTGATGAATAAAATTCAAAGTACTAACAATAATTTACAAAACCATCCATAACTCTGCCCCCAGCTATATCACTAACCTAGTCCCAAAATACCAACCAAGCAGCTCTCTTCGGTACCCCCAAGCCCTCCTGCTCTCTAGCTCCCTTGTCACCTCCTCCCATGCTCGCCTCCAGGATTTCTCCAGAGCTTCTCCCATCCTTTGGAACGCTCTACCCCAATCTGTCCGACTGTCCCCTAATCTATCCATCTTTAGACAATACCTGAAAACCCTTCTCTTTAACCACTTTCCCACTGGGCACTTAAACCCCCTTCCTAACCAGACTTTCAGCTTTCGGTGCTCTCACACTTTGAATGACAATTACTCAGTCATGCAACACTGTACACAAATGAATTTTGTGTCCTTTTTTTTTCACACAAATAGAGCTTTCTTTTGGTATTTAATCACCGCAGTTTTTTTTTTTTTTTTGCGCTACAAATCAAAAAATACTGAAAATTCGGTAAAAGAAAAAAAAAATAGTTTTCTATTAAAATTTATTGGCAGAGTAGCTGTCACTGACCAGCGATGTGGGCACTACACATCCAGCCCACAGCGCTGGTCCCATCACTCCCCCTTTCCGCTTCTCCCGATCGGTACAGAGAGGGGAGGGAGGAACCGGCGTCATGACGTGACGCCGGTTTGTGTACATGTGATCACTCCGTCATTTGACGGAGCGATCACGTGGTAAACGGCCACTATCAGTCACGGATGTTCCCGAGTGCGCACCCCAGGGGGCGCGCGGGAGCAAGTTTCTGGGAGGACGTCCACCCAGAATAAGCCGACCGCGCTGTAGCCGTCTTTCAATTGACCCTTCCTTTTTAGATTGTAAGCTCTAATGCACAGGGCCCTCTGATTCCTCTTGTACCAAATTGAAATGCAATGTCTGCCTTTATTTTGTTAAGCGCTGCGCAAACTGTTAACGCTATATAAATCCTGTATAACAATAATAATAGACTCGATACCTGTGCTGAAAGTTTGTTTTTCGGTGAAATCATTTCTAAGATTCATTTTGAACGTTCTTCCTGCTAGTTTGAGGTCATGTACCCGTGTTCTTGATCTTGGCTTTATATTGAATATACTGCCCTCCTGAACATCATTCACCCCCTTAATCATGTCTCCCCTTACTCTTCTTTCCTCAAGACTGGACCTATTATGTTCCTGAAGTCTCTCCTGATATGTTTTATCCCTCAGACCTCCTACAATTTTTGTCTCCCATCCCTGAACTTGTTCTATCTTATGATTTTATTTTTGTAAGGGAGGTCTCCAGAACTGAACTTAATATTCTAAATGAGGTCTCACTAAAGATCTATATGGGGGGAATTCGGGCCCTCCTTGCTCTTGCTGGTGAGCTCTCTAGTGATATAAAGATCTATATAGGGGAATCCGAACCTCAGTCCTCTTGCTGGTGATCTCTTTAGTTATAAGTAAAGGTCTATATAGAGGAATCGGGACCTCCTTCCTCCTTTTTTGGAGATCCTGCTAGTAATAACTACAGATCCATAAAGCAATTAGGGCCCTCTTCTCCTTGTGGGGATCACTCTAGTATGAAATGCAGATCCATAAAGCAATCCGGACCCCCTTCACTCTGCTGGGGATCCCTCTTGTGATAACTACAGATCCATAAAGCAACCCGGACCCATTTCTCTCTGATGGGGATCCTTCTAGTGATAACTACAGAACCATTAAGCAATCAGGACCCCCTTCTCCCTGCTGGGGATCCCTCTAGTGATAACTACAGATCCATAAATCAATCTGGACCCCCATCTCTCTGCTGGGGATCCCTCTAATGATAACTACAGCTCTATTTAAAAGAATCCGGACCTCCTTCCTTCTGCTGGTGACCCTACTAAAGATCTATATAGAGCAGGGAGAGGACAAGGGGTTGGCAGGAGGGGCGGCTCCCCTGGGTGCAATGGTTTACTGTAGGGATGGGGGGCGCCTTCCTTCTGTTACAGTGGCAGTGATTTTGACAAGCAACTGCTCGGCATAGGACTCCCTTAAGTTGGCATATCATAAACGGGGGGAAGAGGGCGCAGATTGGCATCTTAGCCCTGGGTGCTGGACAATCTTGTCCTGGCACTGATCTAGAGGAGTCCGGACCTCCTTCCTGATGGTGATTGTCACCAGTCTGCTGCAAGTACGAGGAAGTAATTCCTCAGTCTCCTCCCCCACTGATAAGCCTGCAACACTAATCTTATAGCAAGATGTAAGTTGGGAGGCTGTAGCAGGGCCTGAGATGTGTCACATAATGGAGAACACAGGCAACAACTGCACATGCAGCAGGATAGACATGGCTGGGTCATCTGTAGGCCACCATCTCAGTCCAGAAAATAGATGCTGAGCCTGGGTACACACCTGGGCACACATAAATGGCTTCCTCCTTTTGGAAGGAAAAGAAGATGAAGGCATTGTTAGAGGGAGTACTGTGATAAGGATGGGCAAATAAAACACGAGAATCTCCTCTCATACATTCACAGAATGCCTTATATTCAACAAAAGGAATACAAGACATTTTGTGAATAGAATAGATGAGGCAGAGAGGGAACAACCCACTATCATCCTTGTACTCGAACCAGAGCTGTAAGTCTGAGCAGCCTAAACTCACAGCCAGTGATGAGCTTCAGCTTGTGTGAACTAGGATCCAACCTGACTTCTGAAACCACCAGGAAACTGTCGCCTGTACCGGCCCAATCATCTGGGGCCAGGACATTCCCAGCCCTGCAGACACGCATATACACATCCATTGTATACCTGTGGCTGCAAGACAGAGGATGCCTTGGCTGCATATGATTGGGCCGGTACAGGCGACCCTTTCCTGGTGGGTTTTCAGAAGTCAGGTTGGATCCTAGTTCACACAAGCTGAAGCTCATCACTACTCGCGGCTGATGCTAGGAACATTTTTAGCATCCGAGCCACCATTTTGCATGGATGGCAAAAACAATTTAAGTATTTTTATTTTAAAATATATTTATTTTAATGGTTTTATCTTATGAGTGTATCAGTCGTGGTCTAGTGGAAGTGAATCTCAGTGGTTGATGGGGGACAATGCTAAGTAACATACCTGAAACCTAAAAAATTGTTGTCGGGTTACATTTCAGTCTTGTATTTACAACATTGTGTCAGTTATTATGCCATTGCAAGGCATTATATAACATTAGTGAACTTCTAATACTAGATAGTGAACAATGCAGAAGTTGGAAAGTCCATTCCATTTGCGTTTTTAAAGTGTATTTCCATTTTTTTGCAGCTACATAGGGATAACGCCTACTTTAAGTTTGTTGCCACTTCCCAATAATATAGTATAACATAGCTACTTACCTTTTTTACTTAATGGGGTTGTAAAGGTTCGTGTTTTTTTACCTTAATGCATCCCATGCATTAAGGTGAAAAAACACCTGTCAGTGACCGACCCCCCGTTTTTCACTTACCTGAACCCTCGAACTTGTCCCACGGGGACGTGCTCTCTCTCTGCCTGGGGTTCTCGGCTCTTGATTGGATAGATTGATAGCAGCGCAGCCATTTGCTCCCGCTGCTGCAATAAAATCCAATGATGTGAGTTCCGGGACGGGGCCAAGTCCTGCATTTGGTGGCTATGGGCGGTAACCCCCCGGGAGAGCGCTTCTCAAAGGGGGTTATCTGATGCGGGGAGGAGCCTCAAGAGCCGTCGGGGGACCCCAGAGGAGGAGGTTCGGGGGCACTCTGTGCAAAACGAGCTGCACAGTGGAGGTAAGTATGACATGTTTGTTATTTAAAAAAAAAATAAAAAAAACCCGACCCTTTAGGCCCCATGTACACGGGACACTGCTAAACGTACGTTCAGAGGCAGTTGGACGCTTTTTTTCAACTCCTTCAATATTATCCTATGTGACCATGTACACAGTCTCCTTTATTGCCGTTTTAAGGCAGTTGCGTTTAACAGCGTTTCTTTGAAAGCCAAAAAATGGGTTCAGACGCCGACGATTTCCACGTTTCAGATGCCAAACGCCGTACCGCCGTTTAGACGTGTTTTTAGTTAATAAGTGTTTTTAAAGGTGCCTTAATTTTTGGACATAAAAAAATCTCAAAAATGATGGCAAATGATGAAAAAACATGAAAAAAATATTAAATTTTTTTTTTTAATTGCTTGCAGTGATTCATAGACCATTTATATACCCTAATGAGCCCACGATCCAATCCAATACACCACTAGCATTGCTATTATATAACTATAATTGGAATTTGACCCATATGAACAAGCAACTTGTGGCAAGTGACAATCGGCAACTTATGACAGGTGACCTGGCAAGTAGACAATCCGCAACGTGTGGCAAGTGACGATCTGTAACTTGTGGCAAGTGACACGCTCACTCTGGTCTCACAAAATGGCTGAAATAGTCAAATAATAAAGTTTTTTGAGCTTGGGGAAGGTCTCTGATGTTAACTAAACGCGGCATGCAAACGCGGCTAAATGGGCGTTTTTAAACGCCGGTTTCAAGGTGTCAAAAATAAATTGTTCAGAGGACTTTGCCTCAGCGTCCCGTGTACATGGAGCCTTATGCCGCGTACACACGGTCGGACTTTCCGGCGGCAAATGTGCGATCGGAGCTTGTTCCTGGAAATTCCGACCATGTGTAGGCTCCATCGGAATTTCCGTCACACAAAATTAGAGATCTGGTTCTTAAATGAGGGACACCTACTAACAAATGTATGTAGGCATAGGACACGCCCCCTGCCGCACCCCCTTAAAGGAGAATTAACCAAAAAAAGGTTCATTAAATCCACAAGGACTTTTTTTTTTTTTTTTTTTTTTTTTTTTTTTTACCACTACTATTCTTTATATTTGGCTTTTAAAATTTACAAATGCAGCAATTTAGAAATTGGATGAAAGGTTTAGCACTGGGAAACACTTTTTTTAAAGATAAAAAGTACATTTTGTATACAACTATGAGGATCAGACCAAAATGAGGGACAAATGAGGAGGAAAGGGGGACAGAGGGGCATTGCTCCAAATCAGGGACAGTCCCTCGAAATCGGGGACAGTTGGGAGCTATGCATGATGTCATAAGCCTAGGCTTTTTACCAGACAAAAAAAAAAAGGAAGTCGGCTGTATAAGGTATATACTGGCAGAAAGAAAATGTTTTACTATCCAAAGTTAAATTTAACAAGGACAGAAGATTTAATAGATGGAAAGATGAAAATATGACTGAAGCTCCGCTTTTAAGTAATAACAACATCACGGGTTTAAAAAAATAAAATGAAGCTGGAACTCCGCTTTAAATATCAAACATGGTATAACCTTGTCTGTGAGGCAGAGTCAGTAGAGGAATCACTGCTTTCAGGTCGCAATGTACCATGGGATATGTAGTCCTTAGATTCAGGAGAAGCTGCAAAGCATGCAGGGAATCCAGGAAGCTGTGGAAAGACGGCCAGCAGACAGGCAGCACTCGCAACACAAAAGGAGATTTTTCAAGTTGGCTTATTTGATTTTCAATGAGAACTATTGTTTTATATTACTTATTACAATGCTGATACTATAAAATGAAAGTGTAGGCTGTGACCAGAGAAAATATGCAATATTGGGTGTAAAAACCATGCAAGAACCAGATATTAGTGGGCTGAGTGACCAGCACACACATTCTCGCTACTGTAAATAATTTTTTTCTAATATATAAATGTAGTGCCGGGCTCCTATTTAAAATTCCTAAAACTGTAGTTTGGTTTTGGGCTTAATTGTACCAAATTCTGGTTTCAGTACCAGTCTAGCTGGATTGCACTGGGTTCCTCTTGGCCACATGTGTCGCTGTCACCTCTGGCAAGTGGAGAACGTAGTTTTGGCTGGGTGCATTGAGTGCCAATCTCTCTCGGAAACAGCCCAGTGGGAGTGTCTTCTTGCTGTGATTTCTGGGAGAGGGTACTTAAGGTACTGACATTGTGTTTCTGGGTTCCGGTCCAGAAGCCATCTTTTGTCTGTTTGGTCCTGGTCCTCCTGACCAGCCCCTGTGGCCCTCCTGGCCTGGGGTGCGGATCCATGCAATTCAGAGTCCTGGGGCTGGATAGCCCGAGGCGAAGCAACTACAGGGACAGGCCCGAATGGATGTCGGGGCTGAATTATCCAAAAGTGGCCCGGTGCCGACTCGGCTAGGAGAGGTCCAGCAACTGGAGAATCATTTCAAGAAGAAGCCTGGAGGCTCAGTTGAAGGACACTAAATGGATCTACACCTGTACGGTATCGCCGGATCTACTGCAAGATACTGGTACCGTATGATAGCTCTCTAAATTTATCTAGTCCCTCAGTTACAACCAAGTCTGTGGCAGAGACTTTATTCTCAAGTGTTCTACAACCAAGTCTGTGGCTGAGACTTTGCTTTATCTAACACTTCACCGGCTGCTAGGCCTAGTGTAAGGAGGTCTATCCGGGTTGTGATAATCCAGTTGTGAGACAGTTGCGCTCTGGATTTCTACAGTGAGAGACTTTCTAACTAAGCAGTTCCAAAGTTACCTGAACTTCCACCCTAACCCTCTATCCTACTTTTAAGAGACTGTTTTGTCTTTATCTTCCTTTTTATGGTTATTTATTGGAATAAAGTGTCAGTTTCTACATTTTTTTTTTCTGGGCCATCTACCACGGGAACCCCTAGACGGAGACGAGGTGAAGAAGGTAACGGCAAGCCCAATAAAACCAGCAGCTCTTTCGGGGGTCAGTGCTACATAAACATGCATGGTGACATTGCCCAATCTATGTCCATGCCTGCCAACCATTACCAAGGGAATCTGATGGCAAAAAATAAATAAAAAATGTAACCCAGTTAGTCCGGATTCATAACTTGAGTGATTTTTTAGCGCTTGTACAAATTGGAACGTTCAGGTGAACTGAAGGTTTACAGGTTACTAAAAATGTTGGGTTCACCAGACTCTCCAAACAAATCACTTGTCTCCAATATCAGGTTACAAGAAGTCAGACTTCCTATAATTGCTCCCAGTACTCGCTCTCGCTTTTCTTACTTTTTATGCTTGTAAAAGTCATAAAACATTTCAGTAATATCAGCAAACAGATCAGACCAAGCGATTAGCGAGCTTCTTGCTGTTAACACTGCCTTGAGGATAAAAGAAAAGTACTTTACTGGAGTTTACGATGATGAAACATAATCTGTGACTCAAAAGTGAAGCAACTCGCCTGTTGAGCATGGAGTAGGTTGAATAAAGTTAAACGGATCTTCAGTCATTTTTTCATCTTTCCATCTATTAAATCTTCTGCCCTTGATGTTTTAACTTTGGATAGTAAAACATTTTCTTCTGCCAGTAAATACCTTTTTTATACAGCCCACTTCCTGTTCCTTGTCTTGTAACCTGCCTAGGCTTATGACATCATGCTCAGCTCTCTCTCACTCTGGTGAGAGTTTACCAGGAAGGGAGGGGGATGAGTCATAAGAGGGCCAATGAGAACCAT
>CM053028.1:40595069-40757569 GCA_028564925.1 Lithobates sylvaticus | reverse complement strand
GGTTATGGAGATAAGGACGAGTTATGTTGAAGATGAGGGGTTATGGAAATGAGAAGGTGTTTTGGAGATGAGGATTGGTGGTTATGGAGATGAGGAAGAGGGGGTGAGGAGGAGTTATAGGGGTTATGGAGATGAGGAGGCGTTATAGGGGTTATGGAGATGAGGTGGAGGGGTTTTGGGAAAGAGAAGGTAGAGGGGTTATGGGAAAGAGAAGGTAGAGGGGTTATGGGAAAGAGAAGGTATGTTGATGAGGAGGGGGGTTTATGGAGAGGAGGAAGAGGGGTGATGTTGATGAGGAGGGGTTATGAGATGTGTAAAGGTCTGTGTTCTTTGTAATGTGTGTAAAGCCTCGTACACACGCTTAGATTTTCGGACGACCGAACGTCCGTTTTTTGTGGCATGCTAGTCTCAAGTGATGTCAAAAGTAAAGAGGTTACTCACAATCAGAAAATTTTCGTACGACAGGATACAACGTCAGAAGTGACGTAATGTGTTGAATAGTTTTGTATGTATTCTTTCGTTTCTGAGCATGCGTAGTCTTGCTCTTACGATTTTTTTTTTTCGTATGAAAACCGTACTATTGAAATTAAATTTGGACGTTGAGTTCACATCCAACAATTTTTTTATAGTCTACACATCCAGCTTTTGTCTGAAGAAAAAGTGTCCTGTTGGATAGTGTCCCCCGTCGGATACTGTCCGCTGTGTACTGCGCATGCGCACTACGGATGACAACCAGATTCCAAAAATATCCGAAGATGAGCGGCGCCGTGAGTCCAGGTTCAAGCCCCACCATCCAAGTGGACATAGTTAGAATAAAAAAGAGCGAAGCGAGGCCGTGCCTGAAGCGTGGCGAGCGAAGCGAGCCCGTGAGGGGCCCTCTAACTTTGTGCAGCCCTATGTCCACTTGGATGGTGGGGCTTGCACCTGGACTCACGGCACAGGCGCAGTTTATCTTTGGAGATTTTCGGAATCTCCTTGTGCTCTGTATAGCGCATAAGCGATGCGCCTGCGCAGTACGGGGCGGACACTATACAACATTTTTTGACAACACCGGCTGTCAAACACCGAAAATCGGCAGACAGCTCGTCGTACAAATTTTTTCCATCCGATTTTCATATCATATTTAGTCTCATTCTTCAGGCACCATTGTCTATTGGGGTCAAAATGTTTTGTTTTTTGTTTTTTTTACCACTTTAAGCTAGCCATATACAACCCAGAATTTCGACCAGTTTAGGAAGAATCGACTATAATTTGGGATGTGGGTGACAAAATTTAATTTTAAAATCCTATCAATTGCAGTCCCTGTTCAGGTATTCATGCAGCTGCGGGTGCCGCAGTTATCAGACTACAATAGCCAGTATTATGGATTCCTACCGCCATGCTCTTTAGCTTGGATGGGGGCATGGAGTGGTTTCTTCAGCTGTGTGTTCCTTTCCTGGTCTGTATAATGTAAATATGAAGAGAAACCTAACTAAAAAGCACGTGAAACAAAAAGTAATGACTGTACTCAATACTATCATATAATGTAATCACAGTAATTGACGATAGTGGCCCTTTTAAAGAGCGTATTGTCCTTCTCTTTGTGTAAAAAATCAGGCTTGACCTTTTTTATTGTCCCCTGCCAGAAACCTCTCAATCATCTCAGTTGGTGGTAGTTAGAAAAACTTGGGCTATGTGTGCATACCTCTGTGTTCTTTTTTATTTCAACATATTTTTGGGTTAATACGTCATAATCTGCAAATATTTTTTTTTTTTTTGTTGCCTAAAAGCAAAGCATTACTTGGAAATTGAACCGCCATAGGCACATTTCAATGATGACGGTGCTGGCGAGCTTCACCAGCCTTGTTTCTGATTGGTATTTGAAAAATATACAGTGCCTTGCAAGTAAAATTAAAAACTGATAATTGTCATGTGCGTATGTATTCACCCCCTTTTGTTATGAAGCCCATAAAAAGCTCTGGTGCAACCAATTACCTTCAGAAGTCACATAATTAGTGAAATGATGTCCACCTGTGTGCAATCTAAGTGTCACATGATCTGTCATTACATATACACACCTTTTTGAAAGGCCCCAGAGGCTGCAACACCTAAGCAAGAGGCACCACTAACCAAATACTGCCATGAAGATCAAGGAGCTCTCCAAACAAGTAAGGGACAATGTTGTTGAGAATTACAAGTCAGGGTTAGGTTATAAAAGAATATCCAAATCTATCATAACCAAATGGAAAGAACATGGCACAACAGCAAACCTGCCAAGAGACGGCCGCACACCAAAACTCACTGACCGGGCAAGGAGGGCCTTAATCAGAGAGGCAGCACAGAGACCTAAGGTAACCCTGGAGGAGCTGTAGAGTTCCACAGCAGAGACTGGAGTATCTGTACATAGGAAGACAATAAGCCATACGCTCCATAGAGTTGGGATTTATGGCAGAGTGGCCAGAAGAAAGCCATTACGGTACTTTCAGCAAAAAACAAAATGGCACGTTTTGCGTTTGCAAAAAGACATGTGGGAGACTCCCAAAATGTATGGAGGAAGGTGCTCTGGTCTGATGAGACTATAAAATTAAACTTTTTGGCCATGAAAGAAAACGCTATGTCTGGCGCAAACCCAACACATCACATCACCCAAAGATCACCATCCCACAGTGAAACATGGTGGTGGCAGCATCATGCTGTGGGGATGTTTTTCAGCAGTCGGGACTGGGAAACTGGTCAGAGTTGAGGGAAAGATGGATGGTGCTAAATACAGGGATATTCTTGAGCAAAACCTGTACCACTCTGTGTGTGATTTGCGGCTAGGATGGAGGTTCACCTTCCAGCAGGACAATGACCCCAAACACACTGCTAAAGCAACACTTGAGTGGTCTAAGGGGAAACATGTAAATGTGTTAGAATGGCCTAGTCAAAGCCCAGACCTCAATCCAATAGAAAATCTGTGGTCAGACTTAAAGATTGCTGTTTACAAGCACAAACCATCCAACTTGAAGGAGCTGGAGCAGTTTTGCAAGGAGGAATGGGCAAAAATCCCAGTGGTAAGATGTGGCAAGCTCATAGAGACTTATCCACCAAAGCGACTTGGAGCTGTGATCTACAAAGTATTGACTTTAGGGGGGTGAATAGTTCTGCACATTGACCTTTTCTGTTATTTTGTTTGTTTGCTTCACAATAAAAAAAAAAAAACATCTTCAAAGTTGTGGGCATGTTCTGCAAATTTAAATGATGCAAATCCTCAAACAATCCATGTTAATTCCAGGTTGTGATGCAATAAAACACGAAAAATACCAGGGGGGGCGGGGGGGTTGAATACTTTTACAAGTCACTGTATATGGCCAAAATTCTTTATAAAAAGTTGGGAAAGGGTTGCAACCTCTGTTCAGTTTTAGTTGCTCTCTGTGCCTCCTCTGGGGCGGGTCGCCCTCTCTATTTTTGCTGGTGACCAAGACAGATGTCACCAGAACAAGATGTGCTTGTTGAAACAAGTAGAAATTCATATAAAGCATTTTAAAGTGGAACTTCAGTCAACCTCCTATGGTGACTCCACCTCCTCCCCTCGGGGGCCACCATTATGGCGCACTTGCTGACGTTGCCATGGGCTCTGCCCAGCCTTCGATCCTGGCAGATATACAAACATGCAGGTGATTTTTCCATTTCAGACTTTCCTGCTGGCAGTCTTTGCATGTTGGGAAAGCCCTAAACGTGCCACCGCACTCGGTCGGGACCAGAACCCTGCAGTACATCTGTGCACATGGGGGGGGGGGGGTTACATAGATTGAAAAAAGACACAAGTTCATCTAGTTTAACCAATATGGCCAGACCGGAGTGCCCTTAAATTGGGTAAGTACATCTTTCCTTTACAGGGCTTAGAATGGAGGTAGGAACAGGTTCAAGCTTAGCTTTTGAGCAGGCTTTTACTTTAAAGTATAACTAAAGGCAAGTTTTTTTTATTTATTTTTTTTGGATAGAGTGGAGAGGGATTAGAACACCTGTCAATTTTTATTGCTTTCTGTGCCTCCGTTAGGGAGATTCACCCTCTCTATTTGTCCTGTTTACCATCATTAAACGTAAAAGAAAATCCCATATTTTGGGTTGTCCCCAGAAAAGTAATAGAGGTTAGATTGTAAGCTCTAAGGAGCAGGGCCCTCTGATTCCTACTCTATTAAATTGTATTTCTATTTGTACTGTCTACCCTCAAGTTGTAAAGCGCTACATAAACTGTTGGCGCTATATAAATCCTGTATAATAATAATAGAGGGGAAATCTTCAAATAGGGACGATGGATCTGGTGACCTGAGGGACCCCAAGAAAACTCCTTAATTTGCAGGGATTTCCTCTCACTTCCTGTTTTGGCTGTAGGACAGGAAGTGAAGGCAAATCTTCGCAATAAGACACAGATGGCGAAAAAAATCTGATAGGGATAGTTTTTGCCTATAGCTCTACTTCAAGGATACTTTCTTATGCCGCGTACACACGATCGTAAATGCCGCCAGCAAAAGTCCGATGAGAGCTTTTGGTCAGAAAATGCGACCGTGTGTATGCTCCATTGGACTTTTGCTGACGGAATTCCAGCCAGCAAAAGATTGAGAGCAGGCTCTCAATTTTTTGGTTGGAAAAAGTTCCGATCGGAAATTCCGATCGTCTGTAGCAATTCCGACGCGCAAAATTCCTACGCATGCTCGGAAACAATTCGACGCATGCTCGGAAGCATTGAACTTAATTTTCTCGGTTCGTCGTAGTGTTGTACGTCACCGCGTTCTTGTCGGTCGACAGTTCAGCAAACTTTTGTGTGACTGTGTGTATGCAAGCCAAGCTTGAGCGGAATTCCGTTGCAAATACCTAGATTTTTGTGACGGAAAATTTGCTCGTGTGTACGCGGCATCAGAATTTTTTTTTTTTTTTTAAACAAGAGTTGATCGCTTTAATTGTGTCATTCACAAAGCATTAACATTTTTAATTCCATAATAAGACCTCTGTATATTTGCACATTGTGTCTTTTTCCAAGAGAACTATATCACCACTTCAGTCCGGTGCTGTTCACACCTCTGGGGTGTGAGATGATTGCGGAGGATTTTTGTGTGACGTGATAGAGGGGTGAAGCCAATTAGAGAAGAAAACAGGGAGATGAATAAGAGTGGTGACACTATCTGTAGGAGTTAGATACTAAACCATATTTTATTTTTACATGCATACCTTAGAACAAGAAAATACCTTCACAAATATTTTTCCATTTCATCTGTACCTTATCCTTGTCTCCTGAAGAAGCCAATCTGGCGAAACATGTCGAGAACAATTGGACAAGTACCATGACTTATGTGTCCTTAGTATAATAATATGTTGTGTTCTATTAGGGATTGTATGCATAACCCCTGAACCATGATATTTTGCACTGATGTACACGAAGTCTTAAAAATATATTCTTTTATCTTCTATGTTAATAAAATAACCTTTTTATCATACGTGAATACTTTTGTGATTATGTACCCTTGACAGTCCCGTATCTCCAATATTTTTTTCTTCTTATACTAACCTGGGATGATGGTACAATATATATGAGTAACTTTCAGAAAACACTATAGTCTAACGAGCTTTTTTAATATCTGTAGGAGTTACCGTATTCATTTCAGTACCCTTTGAAATAAATTTGAATATGACATTTTTAATCGCTGTCAAATTAAATGCATCCATACTGGACCACCATTGAGTACTGGGGGATTGAAAGCAACTCTCTACTAGACAAGGGTGGGATTGCTTTGACCTGCCTATAATTTGGGGGTCAGTAAGTTCAGGGAGTCTTTCTTTCTCGTTGGTAGAAAGTTCACATTGCCGCTATTTGGAGGTGGAAATAATCCCAAAATGAAGTGTCCTGTATTAAGAATTTGTTGGGATTCTTAAAAAAAGTTGCATATTATGTTCAAAAGGCCTTTTTGGTACAGAATATGTACGTTTTTTTTTTTTTTTAGTCTATTTTATGGACTTTCAATAAAGTTTAAGTGCAGCAATCTTTGTTTGGAATTGTTTTAATCCAATGTGCTGTTCACTGCACCTGCTCGGAATATAGATAGATAGATTATCTATCTATATATCTATCTATCTATCTATCTATCATCCAATTTGTCTTGCTCAGTGATGGGATTGTTATATTTGCTCAGTTTAATAGCGCATATAACCCTTTCCCAATGCCTTAAAACATTTTCGCAAGAATTCCACTTGAAATTACAGGGTTTGGTTGATCTACATCAGCGGTTCTCAACCTGTGGGTCACAACCCCGTCCAGGTTCGAATGCCGATTTTTGCCAGGGGTCGCCGAATCTTGAGCCGATCCACAGACCCGACTCCCAAAAGTGACGTCGGCAGCCGGCGAGACGTCACTTCCGGGAGAGGAGAGACTACAGCGGAGTAACTACTAGTAAGGTAAGTAAGCTTTTATGATTTGCATATAAACCGCTTATTGATCGTACTCGCGCTGTCTGGGAACTTGGTCGGCTATGATGTAAAATGTATTTGCATGTGATCAGCACAGGGCCAATCGGCACTGTCCAGAGGGTCGGGGGTCTTGCAGTCTCATAGGTCAGTCAGAAAACTCCTCCTACAAGTTTTAACCAGTGCTTGGCTGGACACTGATAGAAGTCACAAGACTGCTATATACTGCTGATGAGAAAAGGTATTTAGCAGTTTATATTTACTAAAATAATTTAATCTCCATGTTCTATGTACTGTGGGAGACCAGATATAGTGAATGCAGGTTCTGGGTTTAGTAACACTTTAATCACTACGCTTTTAATTATGTTAAATTTGTAAGACTGAAATTACATCCTGCATATCGGATATTTATATTTCGATTCATAACGGTAGCAAAATTATAGCAATGAAGGAGCGACGAAAATTTTACTGTTAGGCAGTGGCGTCGCTAGGGGGTGGCTTTTGGGGCTATAGCCCTGAATGTGGGGCCCATAGCCCGAGTCTCTGCAGGGGTCCCCAAGGGGAGGCTCTCTGGGGACCCTGATGAAAGGGGGAGGCTCTCTGGGGACCCTGATTTAAGGGGGAGGCTCTCTGGGGACCCTGATTTAAGGGGGGAGGCTCTCTGGGGACCCTGATTTAAGGGGGAGGCTCTCTGGGGACCCTGATTTAAGGGGGAGGCTCTCTGGGGACCCTGATTTAAGGGGGAGGCTCTGGGGACCCTGATTTAAGGGGGAGGCTCTCTGGGGACCCTGATTTAAGGGGGAGGCTCTTTGGGGACCCTGATTTAAGGGGGAGGCTCTCTGGGGACCTGATTTAAGGGGGAGGCTCTCTGGGGACCCTGATTTAAGGGGGAGGCTCTCTGATTTAAGGGGGAGGCTCTCTGGGGACCCTGATTTCCGGGGGAGGCTCTCGGGGGACCCTGATTTACGGGGGAGGCTCTCTGGGGACCCTGATTTAAGGGGGAGGCTCTCTGGGGACCCTGATTTAAGGGGGAGGCTCTCTGGGGACCCTGATTTAAGGGGGAGGCTCTCTGGAGATATGTGTGTGTGTGTGTATATGTATGTATATATATATATATATATATATATATATATATATATATATATATATATATATATATATATATATATATATATATATATATATATACATACACACACACACACACACACATATATATATATATATACATACACCATATATATACACACACACGTACGCATATTATATACATGTGTATGCTCGCCCAAGCGTATGACTTTCTTTACTACGCTGCTATGGGCTCTAGCCCCAGATCTTTTGTAGACCTAGCAACGCCCCTGCTGTTAGGGTTCCCCACAAATTTTATCAAGGGGTCACGGTACTAGAGAGGTTGAGAACCGCTGATCTAGGTGGATGTATCTTTTTAAATTCAACCTAACTGTAACTATGTATCTACGTACATGGCTGACATTGCTTGCCATGTAACTTCTCATACAACTTTTTGTTCCATTGATACAATTACAATGTTATACGGGTACAACTTTGGTCTCTTTGGTGTACTTTACACTTCCCTTGGCCTACTGTTTCCAGGGCAGGTTTCTCCATTGCAGCTCCAGCTTATGTGCCGAGGTAAATGATTGAGCCGCGTGAGATAATGTGATCCCTGGGAGTACAGTAGCTGGGTTTATGGAGTAGGAGTGCTTTCTGTTCTGGCTGCAGGATGACATCTTCAGTAAACTGTTGCTGGAATGCATTTGCATTTTTCACAGGGAGTTTGATAAGGCCTTGGAACCGCTTCAAGAACCAGCAAAGAAGAAGCAAAGAAGTACTAGTCCTGCTGAATAGCAGCTGTTGCATTTCTATGCAGTAAAATAAGGTTATGGTGTTCCATATGTCCTCCAAACCCTTAAAGCAGTATTAAACCCAAAGGCAAACATTTATTATATTGCAGCTTACCCATTCTTAAATGTGTTGACTGCATTCGTTTTTATTTTTTAGGCCTTTTTTGTCTACTTTCATCTGGTGATACAGCCAGCAAGTCTGTTGTTCTTCACAAGCTCTCTAGCACAGGGGTCTCAAAGTGGTAGCCCTCCAGCTGTTGCAAAACTACAAGTCCTGCAAGGCATTGCAAGACTAATGCCCCGTACACACGATCGGAAATTCCCCCAGCAAAAGTCCGATGTGAACACATGGTCGGAAATTCCAACCGTGTGTAGGCTCCATCGGACTTTTGCCGGCCGATTTCCAGCCAGCAAAAGATTGAGAGCATGTTCTCTATTTTTTGGTTGGAAAAAGTTCTGATCGGAAATTCCGATCGTCTGTACCAATTCCGACGCGCAAAATGCCTACGCATGCTCGGAAACATTGAACCTTATTTTCTTGGCTCATCGTAGTGTTGTACGTCGCCACGTTCTTGACAGTCGAAAGTTCAGAGAACTTTTGTGTGACCGCGTGTAAGTAAGCCAAGCTTGAGTGTAGGATTGAAAATGTACAGGATGTACTAGAAAATCAGATTTCGGCTGACAAAAAACAAACTCTTGATTTGTTGCTTTAACGACACATAGGGGGCTATTTACGAAAGGCAAATCCGCTTTGCACTGCAAGTGCACTTGGAAGTGCAATCGCTGTAAATCTGAGGGGTAGATCTGAAATGAGGTGAAGCTCTGCTGATTTTATTATCCAATCACGTGCAAGCTAAAATGCTGTTTTATTTTCCTTGCATGACCCCTTCGGATCTACAGCGACTGCACTTCCAAGTGCAATTCTAAGTGCACTTTGCACTTGTAGTGCAAAGTGGATTTGCCTTTAGTACTTTGATTATGGTATATCTTTAGCATTTAGATGTTGTAATAAATAAGTCATGTAAGTCGGTTTGTGTATCTGCGTGATACTTTTATAAGTCCAAAAGTCTTTTACTTTTGTTATAATTTTTTTATATTTTACTAGTCCTATTTACTATATGGCGGTATTGTTTTATGTTTTTTTACTCGTTTTGTTAGGGTGTACTATATACCTATGTTATGATGTCATTATATTGCTATAGTGATATTTTATAACACGTCCTTTATTTTTATAGTATATAGTTGTTCAGCTCTTCTTTAGCACTGCTTTCTGTTCATTGTGGTATACATTATGGGGTTGATTTACTAAAGGCAAATGGACTATGCACTTCGGAAGTGTGGTTTCTGCCGAGCTTAGTAAATGGGGGGGGAAGCTCCACTGACTTTCATCATCCAATCATGTGCAAGCATTTATTTTTTTATTTTTTTGTACAATTTTTATTTTTCATTTACAAATGTTAACAAAACAATAACATAACGCATCAAGAAAATTCAGGGGGGGGGGCAAAAGAAAGGGGTAGAAGGGGTAATTGGGGGGGGGGGGGAGTGGAGTGGAAGGAGCAGGGGGGGATGCAAAGTTATCGTCCTGAGAATAGGTGGAGCAATCCACCGCTGCTACTCTTCTTGTGCTCGGAGGGGCTCCCCGCCCGTCTTGGACATTCGGTCCATTTAGACCTAGCCTCCCCACATAATAGGAGGTGGAGGGGTGCCCCTCTTCAGTGACTATGTATCCCATGGTTGTCACACAATAAAAATGAAATAACCAAGCATAATAAAAAAAACAAAAAAAAAAAAAACGAAAGAAGGTATGTAAGGATTGAGGTAGGAGCCTCAAAAGAAGGAGAAAGAGAGAATAAAAGTAAAGCAAAGGAGTGAGAATCATAAGAAATGGGTAGTTAGGGTGGAAGTCTATCGATTTGTAGAGGGAGCATATGTACTAGATCTCACCGGATTCGCTGGAGTCCACCTTTAGGCGGAGCTTGTGGTTGCTGTCGGATGGTTTGCCTGGACAAGTCTCTGAAAGGATGGATCTGCTAGGCCAAGTAGTGCAACATCTAAGTTAGAGGGGGCCCAGGCTGTGTCTTGCGTGTGGGTTCTCCATGCTGCCCATGTGAGCTCAAATTTGCAAGCATTTTTTTTTTAATGTTATTTACCTTGCACGTGATTGGGTATTCTTTACAGCGTGAAGCTTTACCTCATTTCTTAAGCAACAGCTCTGAAGTGCACAGCCTATTTGCCTTTAGTAAAGCAACCCCTATATCTACTTGTGTTGTGTTATTTGGTTTTCTTTTTTTAGGCCCCATGCACACGAGACGCAGATGCAAACTCTGCTGAACGCATGTTTTAAAAAGCAGAAACTTGCGCTTAAAAACGCGCGTTTTGCTGTGTTTTCATGCCGCGTTTTGCTGCGTTTAGCCGCGTTTGCGTCTATAAGAATTTGTAAAGATAACATCATATAGACCCTCCCCAAGCTCAGAAAGCATGTATTATTAACTATTTCTGCCATTTTGATCAGAGTGAGCAGCAGAGAGAGCCGTTGTACACTTGAATTTGCCTTTTTCTGTGTTTTTTTTTTTTTTTTGAAATGGATCCCATATTGAATATATGTCAGGAAATGCTCCTGATGTTGCTCTTGATGAGGCAGCAACGTCGTCGAAAATTTGCATGAGAGGTCCAGAATCAGAGCTTGGCGATATTGGACCCATCCGTTGATGGCACAGTGAATGTCCGTTGGATATTTCACAAACATGTATGCATTTCACAAACATGTGTGCATCAGTGAGTATATATGCTCTATGAACTATCTAAACTAATTACGACATTTTAAACCAATTTTTCTAGTATTTTTTATGGTTTACCATCATATTTCTGAGTTTTCTGGTCCAAAAAATTGGGTTCCTTTTTAAAAAGGCTTATAAACGCAAACGCGGCTAAACGCAGGTGCCTGCATTTAGCCGCATTTAGCTGCATTTTGCATCTGAAACGCTGAAAAGCAAAGTGTCTGAAAGCAATTTTTTGCTTCTGGAAAAACAAGGTTAAACGCAACTGCATAAAGGGGAAAAAACGAGACTGTGTACATGGACACATAGGATAACATTGCATGCCTTCAGGTGCAGTTGAAAAAAGTGTCCAACTGCCTCTGAACGCGCGTTTAACAGCGTCTCATGTGCATGAGGCCTAACTTGTATTATACTGTTGGGTGGAAGAAGTGTCTTTACCGGTTATATAATTTGAAACGATTACTGGATTATCTTCTCCCAAGTAATGGGTGTGCTGGTTTATGTTGTACTGGAGTTGTTCCTGTCTAGATTTTGGTAAATTGGATTCAGGTCCAGATTTTGGCAAAACGGTACGATGTTCTAGTGGTGAATTGACATGTCGTCCAGGATAGTAGAACATTCATAAACTGTATTCATAAACATTAACCTAATCCCACCAAAGACATTACAAGGCTCTTTTAAAAAGACATTGCAAGGAGCAGTTGTGCTGCCAAAAGTCCAGGAACAGCTGGCAACTGATCAACGCCTTGGTAAAGCTGAATTTTGGTCAACTATTCAAAACCATTGAATTGGGGTTTGTCCTTCTTTTTTTTTTTTTTTTTTTTTTTTTAATATTTATGAATTATAGCTTGGTCTAAGGGGGTGTAATGCAGAGAACTGCTCAGCTTCTTACCAACCGATTTCAAGAGAGATAACCAGTCCCATGGACTTCTCTTTGGTCCCCTTCACCAACATCACCAATGAAATTTTCATTTTTCGGAGATTCGGATGTATCTGAATTTCCGAATCACAGTAGTTACGAATTTTAACGAATTCCAAGGATTCGAAAATGTATTTGAATTCCAAAAAGTAAAAAATCTATTCAAATAAAAAAAAAAAATTGAAAATTAAAATCGAGTTTGACCGTGAGTTTGACCGTGAGTTTGACCGTGAGTTTGACCGTGAGTTTGACCGTGAGTTTGACCGTGAGTTTGACCGTGAGTTTGACCGTGAGTTTGACCGTGAGTTTGACCGTGAGTTTGACACATATTGAAATAAATATAATATGGTATAAAGGTGAAATACTATGATAAGGATAGAAAGAATAGAATAGATTAGAATAAAATACATGAATGTCGCCGTCTTCTGAAATTCAAATCAGTTTGAAAATAACAAATTTACTTACCAATTATGAATATACAAAACAAATTCTGAAAACTAATCATTCTAACATAACAAATATGACGAAACAAAATTATTAACTTGACAAACTAATCCAAAACAAAACAGATTTTTCCGTCTTGCACATCTCTGGTGATGACATCAAGGGCCTGCCCATATTTCAAGGCTGGAAAAGGAACAAGAATCACCAGTTGCTGCAGGAACAAGAAATAAGTATTTTTGAAAACTGCCCACAGTTCAGCTTTTAAAGTTGTTGTAAACCCGGTACTACCTCTTTTTTACCTGCAGGTAAGCCTATAATGAGGCTTAGCTTTAGGTACTGAGAATATCTCCTAAACTTGCACCGTTCAGGAGATATTCACTGTATCCTGACGAACCGGTTCGCTCGTGCCATTTCTTCAGTAGCTGTGCTGTGAGTGGTGGTTCCCATTTGCATGCGCAGGAGTGACATCATCGCAGCTCCGGCCAATAAAATTGCTGGAGCCCCCGAACCTGGAAATAACTCCGGGAGACATGTCCCGGTCACAGAGTTGTTTGGGGGACCGCTGCAACAGCTTTGATCTAAGATAAGTATTTCATAATGAGCTAGTATGCGATCCTCATTATTCCTTTGTCTTGTTGTTGTTTTTTTTTGGGGGGGGGGGGGGGGGTTCTGTGAGTTTACAACCACTTTAAGAGACCCTGTTGCCAGACCTTACATTTTACTGACAATTTTCTGATTTTATGGTAACTTTTGTGTAATTCCTAGGATTCTGTCCCAGGATTATACATGTAATGGCATATCTAGTAGTAGTTGGATACATTTAATTAGATTTGTTGTGCAAAGTTGAAGACATCTTGTAGTTTCTCCAATCCAGGTCTTCAGTATTATCGAGTGTCAGGAACATAACGTAGCCCTTTAATCCAAACAGGTAGCACCAACGCCTTGCTCCAATTACCTTGAAGAGGCAGAAGTCATTATCTAAGGACGGAATGGGAGGTGTGAAATTGCAAAAATTGGACGTTTCCACAATTTTCATACCTCCCATTTTGTCCTGTGACAATAACATCTACTTTTCCATGGTAATTGGATCAAGGCGTTGGTGCTACCTTGTAGGCAGGGTCAAGTGGAAGGTGGCATAACGCTTCATTCCTGGGTACCACTAACTTGCCTCTTGTCTTTGCTTCTGTGTCAGTGTGAGTCCCCACACGGAGGGAGCATATAATGTGTACAGTTCAATGTCATATGTATATTTCCTTACCATGCCCAACACTTCCAGGTTCTAGATCAGAATAGGCCAAAAAGTAGGAAGACACCAGTCCAGTAAATTTCCGATGCTTTACTTAAGAATTGGTATGGCAGGCATGTCCTCACAGTGCTGGCAGTGGTTGTCAGTACCTTGCCCAGGGCGGAAATACTTACAACTATTTCCAACTAGGGATCCAGGACCTCTTCAGGTATTCCCCACCCAGGGAATACCTCACACTTCCAGAACGACATGGCTGCAAATAGGGCTTTAATCAGTCCCATGGGGGCCAACTCTAGCAACTAGTCCTTTCCTGTTCTTTGTCTCCGCCCGGACTCTAACCCACTCTGCATATAAATGATAACTTTATATAAGGACACCACCTGGTAGCCAAACTAGGGGGTTAATTTATGAAAGGCAAATATACTGTGCACTGTGCACAGTGCAGTTGCACGTTGCAAGTGCATTTGCGCTAGATCTTAGTAAATGAGGTGAGGCGTCACTTTAAGAATAGCCAATCGCATGCAAGGAAAATTGAGAAAAAAATGCATTTTTGCTTGTACATGATTGCATGATGGAAGTCAGCAGAGCTTCACCTCATTTACTAAGTTCTGGAGCAATTGCACTTGCAGAGTGCACGGTGCATTTGCCTTTATTCACTCAATCAAGAGGCGGGTTGGACAAGGTATGAAATGTCTTTAGCAGAGCAGGTCCAGTTGAATGTGTATTACTACTTTCCCACTACTACTACTACTACTACTACTACTACTACTTTCCCACTACATTCCCAGAGTTGGGATTTTTTTGTTTATAAAATTGAAAAAAGGCCGTTCTTGCTTCCTATCACCTGGATTCATTGAGCAGAACCCCATAGGCTCGTTTAGCTGGCCATATATTCAAACTGTGAATATGATCCTGAAAAGTGACCTGACAACTGTTTAGATGCTCTTCTGTGACTGTTTTGTAACTTTTCCTGCACAATACAAGAAAAGTCTCTAATACAAACATTCCTCAGAGATTTACTCAAAGTGTTTAAACCATTTACTTGGGTCTTGTGATTAAGCTCTCATGGAAATATTAGCCTTAAAGCTAGTCCCTGTAATAGGAGGCACATGAGGTGGCAGAATACACACACATTGGTGTTTTATTTTATGCCTTTTTTTAAATGAAATCTATGGGGTTGATTTTCTAAAGGCAAATAGGCTGCACACTCTGCAAGTGCAGTTGCTCCACAGCTTAGTAAATGAGATAAAGCTTCACTGTATCAAAGAATACCCAATCTCATTCACAGAATTAAAATAAAAAAACATTTTTGCTTGCAGATGATTGTATGATGGAAGTCAACAGAGCTTCCCCTCATTTACTAAGCTCTGGAACAACTGCACCTACAAAGTGCACAGTCTATTAGCCTTTAGTAAATCAACACCTTTGCTTCGGAGGTTTGTATGTGATGGTAAAGCTACACGGCCGTAAAAAAGATGGTATGGGAGGTCAGAGATTGGAGCCTATGTCACACAAGCAGTGTACAAAAATGTGCAGGGATAACGCTCACCTACATGTGAGTTACACCAGTGGTGGGATCACCAGGGCCGGTGCTACTACTAGGCGAACTAGGCAGCCGGCGACCGGGGGCGCAGCCCCGGCCAGGGGGACTCTGGGAACCCTATTGTAAGGGGCGACTTTGGGATTCTAATGTAAGGGAAGACTTTGTGGATCCTAATGAAAGTGGGGTCTCTGTTGTAAGGGTTACGTAGTTGCATAGTAGGTGAAGTCGAAAAAAGACAAGTCAATCAAGTCCCACCTATGTGTGTGATTATATGTCAGGATTACATTGTGAACTCTGGGAACCCTCAATTAAGGGGGAGGGGGGACTCTGTGGAGCCTGATTTGAGAGGGGACTAATGGGACCCTGATGTAAGGGGGGGCAACTTTGTGGACCCTAATGAAAGGGGTAAACTCTGATGTAAGAGGGTCGGGCCCAGGCCTAAAGCTGTGTAAGAGCCCCAAAAATTTCTGATGGCTGCTCTGTTCCCCACACACTGCGCCGACATTCTGCATACCGCTGCAGAATTGGATGATGTTAGCTGGAGTCTAAGCCATCTCCTACAAACTTCAGGCAATCCGTGAAGAAGAGGTATCCAGCCAATGAGTCGCTGCGCAAGCCATGCTGCGCGCAACATCACTTCCTCCCAGATCCCTGTACAGGCCACATTTCAAAGCCTTTATTTTTAATTTTTGGGGGGGGGGGTGCATGTAGCTGGTCTTGCCTAGGGTGTAAAATAGTCTAGTACCGGCCCTGGGATCACAATGTAGGACACAACAGGACAGAGCAATACTTCTGCAGGGATGGAGCACAGACCCCTCCCCCGCGCAACATCACTTCATGCCAGTGAGGCAGCCCATCATAGTGATGGACAAATGGGAACGTGTAGGGTGCCACACTTTAGTTGTGAGCTCTGACACTACATATTACATAGTTTTGGTAAATGTAAAGTTGATTGTACACAGATTTTATAGTCCGATTGCAAGATGCATTTTTAGGTGTTCAGTCAAACAATGTGAGCATGCTTACAGGAGGGAGTAAATAGAGGATGAACTTCTCAAGCACTGTGACTCCTTCATTGCCCTGTCATAGGGTGGTGGGACCTCGACCAGGCTGGAGAGTATTATTCTGTAGGATAGCATTTCTTAACTCTTGTTTAGTCACGGCGTCCTTTAAAAACATGCAAAATCCCAAGGCACCCCAGTCTAAAATATAAAAAAATATTAATGTTGTCAATGGGGGGATCTTGAGCCTAAGAAGATGCATACAATGGCCTTGATTCAATTAATGTCACATCAGAAGACCCCCTTAATATTAGAGGTCCCTCGTCACAACTTCACGTCAAAGCCCCCCATCGCTTTAGAGGCCCCCCTTCCCATCAGAGCCCCCCCCCCCCCCCCCCCCGTTCATCAGTGGTCCCCTATACATGAGAACAGCCCATCACACCAGAGTACCTCCAATACAGAGTTCCCCCATCATGCCAGAGGTATCCTAGAAGCCCCCATCACATCGGAGCCCCCTTCTTCAATCCTAGTTTACCCTTCTTGTCAGAGTCCCCCATCACTTCAGAGCCTCCCCCCATCACCAGAGTCAGAAGTTGCCATCACATCAGATTCCCCTTGTATATCAGAGCCCCCATCATGTCAAGGCCCCCCTATATATGAAAGCCCCTTCACATCAGAGTACTTCCAATACAAAGGCTCCGCCCCCCCCCCCATGCCACAGGTCTTCCTATGCATCAGCGGCCCCCATCATATCAGAGCCCCCTATACATCAGATACATCTTGTCAGAGGCCCCCTATACATCAGAGTCCCCCCCCCCATCACCAGAGTCATAAGCTCCCTTTACATCAGAGCACCACCAATACAAAGTCCTCCCCTTCACACCAGAGGTCTTCCTATGCATCAGAGGCCCCCCATCACCACAGAGTCAGAAGCTCCCATCAGATCGGAGTCCCCCTATACATGAGAGCCCCCACATCACATCACAGTCCCACCTATCAGAGTCATCTCATCCATCTGATCCCGGGCAAACTGGGTGTGGCTCGTGCTCTCTGCTGAAGAGGAAAGTCAGCCACCCCCTGATCTCTGGTCTCCCCCTTCATTCATGTATCTGCACCCCAACATTTGGCCATGTTACCAGCTACTGGGAAATCCTGAAGCAGCCGTGTCTCCAAAACCAGGTTTTAATTTTAGCTCCTTAAAACTGAGGACAATGGGGTGGGGGGGGGGGGGGGTCAGCTGGTGGGCAGCTATTAAACTTGAATTTATTATAATCTTTGCTGGACTGGACCCCCCCCCCCCCCCCACATAGAACGGTTTGCTTGTTTTTTTCTGATTAGTTTGATCTGACATGAGTATCAGAAATATATTTGGCTGTACCTCCTATGTAGGAGCAGAGGGTACGAGTGGCACTGAGCTGTGTAGTAAGTCCGCACACAATATTTATTTATTCCACATTTTTTGGTAGAACAAGAGGTCATGTTTTTTAGAACAAGGGGTCACCGCGCAACAAAGTTTGGAAGGGAGATGCAAGACGAATCAAATTATACGCCGTCCATGTGGCTCAGAGGTCATTTGTTGTCAAACACATAGTGACAAAGTCTAGTCCTGTGCTCCCCGCAGCCAGTCCTGGAAAATAATGTCTAACTATAAGAGTTGTGTCATATTATTATTATTATTATTATTATTATTATTATTATTATTATTATTATTCGTATCTTTACATGCTTTGTGTACTTCCTCCACACTTGTGTGACTTCCCCTCAGTGCAGGCGCTTCCTGTAATAAAGACCGCTCACTGCTGCGCTCTCTCCTTGTGGAGGGAGACTGGTCTGGTCTCCGCCCCCTCCTGTACTTTTCTGCAGGCAGCCTTTAGTGGGTGTGGCTTGCTTGGCCCCTCCCACAGCTTTGCTTTCTGCTCAGGCTTAAGTACAGCCCAGTGATGATCTCATTACTACTTTTACAAAGTAATGTCTAAGTTTGAAAAGGAATTTGGTGTATATAAAGTGAATTTATATCCTTTGTGGCTATTCAGACATGCATTTGCAGTGCATAAAAATGCAGCATGCTCTACTTCTTCTTTTTTTTCTTTTTTTTTTTTTTAAACTGCGCTGAACTGCAATGATGTGAATTATGCCCATAGGATTACCTTGATTTTGTGCTGCCTATGCAGTTGGAGTGCAGTTCAAAATGCATCCAACTGCATTGGATGTGAAAGGGCCCCTTAGGCTCCATTCACACTTGTGCATCGCCAAAGTTCCAGAGTTCCATTACGACTTTATATTGCGACTTTGATGCAACTTTGGATGGGTGCGACTTTGGCTGCTCACTTTTGGCTTTAACTGTTGCACAAGTGTCGCATTGATAACATTAAAACGCAACTTTCATAAGACTTTTGAGAGTTTACATTGCAGTCTGACACTTAAAGTGGCTGTAAACCTCCAAAAAAAAAAAAAACACAACCCCCCCCCCCCCAAAAGAAAAACATGCCAGACAAAAAAAGGCATAAGGAGCTAGTATGCATTGCATACTAGCTCATTATGAAATACTTACCTTAAAGCGGAGTTCCACCCAAAAATGGAACTTCAGTTTTTCTGGTCCCCCCCCCCCCCTCCAGTGTCGCATTTTGGCACCTTTTCAGGGGGAGGGGGGAGCAGATACCTGTCTAATCCAGGTATTTGCTCCCACTTCCAGGCATAGATAGCCGCAGGATCCGTGGATATCTACGCCATGTCTGGCGCCTCCTCCGTACCCCCCCCCCCCCCCACTGTCTTCTGGGAGGCACACTGGTCCCAGGAGACAGCAGGGACTAGTGGGATCGCGGCAGCACGACTCGCACGTGCGCAGTAGGGAACCAACGCTTTGTGTTGGGCCCAAGCATGCGTGGCACCAGAGGTTTACTCCTGCTGTGATCACACACAGCGGGAGCCCAGCGGCGGGAACCATGGACTCAATGTCTGCCAGCACCCGCCGCTGATTCAGTAAGGAGGCAGAACGGCGGTCTGCCTATGTAAACAAGGCAGATTGCCATTCTGTCAGTACAGAAGGCATGACTCCTGCGTCTCTGCAAAGCAGGAACACCGCTCCATGCCTTCTAGTAAAAGCTCCTTCCCCCCACAGTTTAGTAAAACACTGGCTAGGCACACAGTTAACCCTTTGATCGCCCCTTGATAACCCTTTCCCAGCCAGTGTCATTAGTACAGTGACGGTGCATATTTTTTAGCACTGATCACTGTATTGGTGTCACTGATTCCCACAAAGTGTCAGTTTGTGTCCAAATTAGCCACCACAATATCACAGTCCCGCTATAAGTCGCTGAGCGCCGCCATTACTAGTAATAAAACTATTTAAAAAAAATATCCAAAAGTTTGTAGACGCTGTAACTTTTGCACAAACCAATCAATATACGCTTGTTTTTTTTTATTTTATTTTTTTTTTTTTTACCAAAAATATGTAGCAGAATACATATTGGCCTAAACTGATGAAGAAATATTATTTTTATTATTATTATTTTTTTTTTTTTTATTGGATAATAGATATTTCATTGTTTTTTTTTTTTTTTTTTTGGTCTTTTTGTTTATAAAAAAAAAAAAAAAAAAGTGATCAAATAACACCAAAAGAAAGCTCTATTTGTTGGAAAAAAGGACATTCATTTTATTTATGTAAAGTGTCGTACGACCGCGCAATTGTCAAAGTAACGCAGTGCCGTATCACAAGAAATGGCCTGGTCGTTAAGGGGGTAAATCTTTCAAAGGTCAAGTGGAAAAACTTCAGCTTTAATTATCAATCGAAAAACTTATTTTTTTTTTTTTTTTGGTTTTCTAATATTGGAAGGTAGAGACAAACATGAGCAGAGGATTCTTCAGACAATAGACGGAATGTACCAATCTCTTGTATCTTCTTCAAAACAACATCTGGAATGTGAAGAGAACATTTTCACAACACGCAGAGCATTGCTGGAATGTGCAGAGCTTCTAGAGCCCCGGAGTACTGACTATGCCCTGTGCTGTGTAAGAACGGGAGCCATGGGGAGCCAATAGGAAGCAATAGAGTCCCAAAATGAGTGACAGGCCACTCCCCCTGCTTATAATTTATATAGCATTACCAGTTATTTCCTCTATAGAATTCTATAATTACCAGCATGTAGTCCTCCCCCCAGATTGCAGTCCACTGGGACACTGAAGAATGTGTGCAGGCAGCTATAGAGGTATCTGTTATCTGAATCAACATCCAGCTGATCATTGTTTGCTGTGCTAAAGAGAAAAACAGAAATAGGTGTTCTTTTCTTTAGACTTCATTTAAAAAAAAAATAAAAATTATTTATATTTTTTTAGATATAGATATAGATATATATATATATATAGATATAGATATAGATATATGTATGTATATGTAGCGATACCCCCAGATAAGAGGGCCGCTGGTTTGTTTTGGGTCCCTGAGTACAGCTCCACCAACCCCCGGCCATTTGCTCCACCCGCTCTGGCACAGTTAGTAAAGGGTATGTATCTATGCACATAAAAATATCACTTATACGCTAAGTGTAATGGATTTAAACTCACAAGCAGACTGCTGAGATAAGAATAACTGGCTTTACTTTGGCAGTAAGAAAAGAAATAGTAACATGCATAAACATTTGACTTACAATACTTTAGCAGATCCCTGCAATATGCACTTCAACATGTACACATATATGTATCAAACTAGCAATGGGGAACGGAGCGCCAAGTGTGCGACCGTCTGCTATGCACCCCTGAGGTGCAATAAATCTATCTGCGCCTACCTAACGGACCAGGCCTGATCCCTAACAATAGAGCTCAGTCCTTGAATCAGTACAGTGTTCTTCACCGGCAAGAGAACTGTAGAGGTGGTGCACATGTAGCTTTAAATGGTGTGTTTGTAATCCACAGAAAGTAACATCTGCTGCTCTGAGGTAAATTGTGCCTTGGCAGTTCAATAGGCATAAAAGTGTGTGTAGCAATGCAGGATGAGCCTTTCAGCTCTCTCACCAATCCTGGGGTACCGTCCTCAGCTCCGGTCCCTCCAATGGCGGCGTCCGGTCTCCTCCGTCACAGCCCCTGCGTTCCGGTCCTCTCTCCGACCGACTGTAGGGAAAAAGTCTCCGCTCCGCTGCTGCTGACTCTGAGGGGTGGGAGTCTCTCTCCACCTGCTGCAAGGCCCAGGCTTCAGGCCTTCAGCAGTCCCGGTCCGCACAGGTGTCTCCTCACTAGCCAGTCTCCGCGTCACCAGCTCAGTTAGAAGAGGCAGCCCAGTCAGATGAGGCATCAGAAGAGGAAGAGGCGGTCTCTCCTCTTCCCTTTTATCACCTCCCCCAGAAGCCTCTCGGGCAGAAACAAGCAGCCCGGGAGCCTGGGGAATGTAGTCTTTTCCCCTAAAAGGGGTACGACCCCGCTACACATAGATAATGTTGTTTTTTTTTTTTACTTTTTTTGTTTTATAGCACAAAAAAAGCAGAGGCGATTATATATATATATATATATATATATATATATATATATATATATATATATATATATATATATAAATATATATAAATACATTTTTTTTTTTTTTTTTTATAAATGTGTAGTATTCGACTTTTTAATTAATATCATACATTTTTTATATTGAAATTATTGTCGCCCATTATCGTCACCTTTTTGAAGCGGTGTTAAATATCCTGCTTGCTGCATTTTTGGTGCATATTTGGCAAACGCACCTCCCTATTAAAAACGCAGCAAGAACGCATCAAAAGTGCACCTGTGTTGCATTTTTTTTTTATGCCTTTTTTTTTTTTTTTTGAGGCGCATGACCTATTAAAAATGCACCGTAAGCAAGGCAAAATCACTGGTGTTTTCGGCAGCCATTAGCGGCACTTTTTTTTTTTTTTTTTTTTTCTTTCAGCACTACGCTGAAAACCCTATTTTTCGGTGGCCAAAATTTCGGTGCATCACTAGTATGTAGGTTTATATATATTTATTAACCACTTGAGCCCTGGAAGATTTTACCCCCTTCATGACCAGGTCATGTTTTGCTTTTCGGCACTGTGCTAATTTAACTGGTAATTGCGCGGTCGTGTAACGCTGTACCCTAACTAACTTTATATAATTGTTTTCACACAGGTAGAGCTTTCTTTTGATGGCATTTGATTACCAGTGGGGTTTTTTCTTTTTTATTATATAAATGAAAATACCAAAAAATATGAAAAAAATAAACACCAATATTTTCTACTTGCTGATATAAAACATATTCGATAAAAAAAAAAAAATCAAATTTCTAAGCAAATTTTGGCCAAAATGTATTCTACTATGTCTTTGGTCTCATTCCTAATTTTTTGATGTCTTTGGTACAAAAAAATCCAAATAAGTGTTTGGTTTGGGGGGGCTAATACTATACACTGTCACTGTACTAATGACACTGACTGATAAGGGGTTAACATCCTAGGAGCAATCAATAGGTTAATTGTGTGCCTAACAATGTGTAATGTGTACTGATTTTTACTACAAGATTGATTGGTTTATTTTTTCTGCTTTACAGGGAAAAGAAACAAAGCGATTGCTCCCTCTGTACAGAGCCCTGTGATTGTCTGCACAGGGCTCTGGGCGGTGATTGGACACAGCCGATCAGCAGGTCCCGGCCATGAATCATTGGCTGGGAACTGCTGACAATCTCCCGCTGTGTACAATCACAGGGGAGTAGGCGGATGGGAGTGCCAGAGAAACCTGGAAACAGGCAGCAGCATACGGGTACATGGCTATGCCTGTAGGAGCCGCCCTATCGCAGTATATGCAGTGGGTCAGCAAGTGGTTTAGCTGGAGTGCCGGCAGTACCGTCTGTCAACTTTGCCGATTGAGTCCAATGGGGCCGAGTCGCAATGTACGCGATTGCAGCACAGTATTGCGGCATTGCAGGGTTAAACCAGCTTTGTAACGCGTCCTTTGAAAAATGATCCAAATGTGGATTGCTCTTCATAGGGCATCACACTTTTTACCGTGAGTGTGAAAGAGCACTTACCTAATCTCCCCACCCCTCCTTTAGGCTCCTCCGCGCTGCCAGATTAGTTTCCACAGCTTCTTCTACCCTTTGTTTCTACGCCCTGTGATGTCATCAGGATCAGTACATCGGCCCCTGGAGTTGCAGAGTGGGAGCAGTGCTGTAGTTTGCCTCTTCCACCACTTACACCTTCTACCTTCAGTTGGGGCCCCCCAGGTCATCACTATAGGTGAGGATGGGGCCCGTGCTGAACTTTTATAGGGTCCCTGTATATTATTTTTAACAATAGAGATACAATTGGGGGAAAATGCAGAGTAAGAAGACATTGGTTGAATCTCAGCAGCGGCCAGCAGTATCTCTGGGGCATGTTCCCATGACATGTGCTGTTATTTTTGGCCTCGGTATTGCTCCCTTGGTAGTACAATATTGTGCTGCCGACCGGCCGCGCTGATGCCTTCATAAGAACGCAGATCAATGAGTCGCAGGCTTTTCCTGTTGTGCATCCCTTAAGAAACATCGGCTTCCTCCTGCAGAATAAAGTAAACATGTTTATATTTGGACCAGGGAGCTTTAATTAAAAAAACCTCTTGTGCTGCGAAGAATTCTGCCATCTGTCAAGCAAGATCAGTATTATGGAGCAGATTGCAACAATGTAGAAATCACTTTTATGTATTTAATTTTATTACTTTTATATTTAATATTAGTAGTATATATTATTTATTTATTTTTATTCGTATTATTAGTATACGTTATTTTTTATTTATTATTCTTTATTTTGTTTCATTATTTACTTGAATTCACTGTTTCCAAAGTCAGTAATTTTTGCCTTTTTTTATTTAAAGCCGTATTAAACCCAGAAGCAAACATTATTATTTTTTTTTTTTATATAGCAGTTTACCAATTCTTAAATGTGATGGCTGCTTTTGTTTAAATTTTAGGCTTTCTTTCTTCTGTTTTCATCCTGATAGAGGACGGTTATGTTCATTCTCCATGGTCCCGCTGTAGGTAGAAGCATAGCCACCCTCTCTTGCTTGAAATTAACTACAGTGGAACCCTGAATTACGAGCATAATCCGTTCCAGGAGAATGCTTGTAATCCAAAGCACTCGCATATCAAAGCGAGTTTCCCCATAGAAGTCAATGGAAACAAAGATAATTTGTTCCGCATTGACTTCTATTGCATGCAATACCGCATGTGGCCAGAGGTGGGGGGGTGCCGGAGAGCCTCGGAAATACTCGGGGACAGCTCGGCTGAACTTGGAAACCCTCGTAAAGGCTCAGAAACACTCGGACTGAGTTTTTCCGAGTGTTACGGAGTTTTTCCGAGTGTTACGGAGTTTTTCCGAGTGTTACGGAGTTTTTCCGAGTGTTACGGAGTTTTTCCGAGTGTTACGGAGTTTTTCCGAGTGTTGCCCAGTATTTCCGTTTGTCACCGGTGCCCCCACACTTTTGGTCTAATGCGGTACTGCACACCACATTAGCTTGAATTCTGCTTGTTTTGCGAGGCTACCCTCCGAGTCAGGATTTGGCAAAAAAAAAGTTTCTCGTCTTTCAAACCACTCGTTAACCATGTTACTCGTTAACCAAGGTTCCACTGTATCGGGATTTGTAGATTGCATAGAGCAGTACGCATGGCCGCATCCAACATGCACTGCTTGTTCCAAACACGCACACTGACACCAAGTATTCCTGGGAGACGGCCACCCCCCTCAGCACAAAGCAGGTGATTGACAGCCTCAGCTGTGCATGTTTCCCTATGAGACTGTGTAGAGGGTGTGTGTCCATTCCTTCCACTCGGGTCTCAGATTACACCCAGCTTTTTGCACTATGCTGTGCAGTGTGTGATCCCTGCCATCTGGAGCTCAGAAATGTAAAGACGTATTGCGGTCTGCTCACATGATTTGTAATAAAAACATCTTTGCCATTCTGAAGCTTCCCTCCAACCACTTTGCATATTTTCTATATACTGTGAACTTGCCAAATATGCTGCAGAAATCTCCTGCCACTGAGTCTGGCTGCAATCATTTTAAAGGCGGGCCGCTGAAGCTGCTGCCTGTTCACTTCCTGGATTTGCACACCTCCAGCTCTGCAGCTTTCATTGGCCCTCTTATGACTCATTCCCCCCTCTCTTCCTGGCCAACTCTCACGAGAGAGCTGTGCAAGATGTCATAAGCCTAGGCTTTTTACCAGACAAACAGGAAGTGGGCTGTATAAGGTATTGGGGGTGCTGCCAGAGCCGCGAGCCCCACAAGTGGGGGAGGGGGTCGGTTGGCACAGTGGCTGCGTATGACGGGCACAACAGTGTCTGCGTATGACGGGCACAGTGAGGCTGCAATTGATTGGGGGGGGGGGGGGGGGGGGGTTCAGTATTTTTCAGTTTGTTTACGCCCCCCCCCCCCCCCCCAAAAAAATTGAGCACCAGCTGCCACTGCTCACAGCTCAACTATGCGTGGGTAAGGAACAAAGCCAAGTGCTTGTTCTGGAGTTTTCAATGCTCAGTACGTCCGGCCATCTGCTGGACATAAAGGGGAGTACAATGGAATAAGCAGCTTTAAAAAGAGAGAATTATTTTACAAAACAGAACACCTTAACCCCTTCTTGATTCTGCCTCCTGGCCCTTTAAGAGTTTCTAGATTCCGGCATTCGAGTCATGTGACTGCTGTGATTGGCTTTTGCAAGTCTGTCTGCATCGGGAGCTTCACGAACCCCGCTGGGAGTGTGCAGGGCACGTGCTCTCAGCACAAGAATGTTTACATTTAGACTGTATATGTGGCCTCTCTGCGTTTTAAGGCCCGGTTCACACTGCTGCGGTGCGGGAACGCTGCGAATCTACAGCGGGTTCCCGCACCGCATGTCTCTCGCAGGCAGTTCACACTGCCCTATGCGAGCTGCTGGGAGTGTCAATGAAATGTTAATGACACCCCCATAGCAGCTCGCATATCGCAGTGCGATCTGCAAACTCGGACAGGAATCGGATCGCATGGTGAGAACACCATGCGATCCGATTCTGCTGTGGTCCGAAAAAAAGGGTCCTGTCCGATTTTTGGGCCGAATGCGATGCAAATTCAGCCATACTATCTGTATGGCTGAATTTGCATCGCACAGAGATAGCATATGATTTGAACTGCAGTGCGGTGCGAATCATATGCGATCTCCTGCACCGCAGCAGTCTGAACCGGGCCTAAAGCCCACCTGCTGAGAGGCTGCATATATGCGTACGGCCAGCCATAAGAGGTTAACTTACCCTTTTTAAAGTGGTTGTAGACCTCCTGAAATTAAAAAAATGAACAGAGCCTATCCTTCTATAATGTATACATGCCTCAATCCAAATCACCTAGTTTGATTTCGGCCTCCTCTGCTATCTAGACGAGTCACAGACTCCTTTCTGATGCTTTGCCAGGCTCTACCGGCAGCTGTCTTCAGTTGCTCTTTGTGGGTCTTTCTGCATTTAGTTTTGCCTTCAGCAAGTGAAATGCGTGGTCAATTGGGTTGAGATCAGGTGATTGACTTGGCCATTGCAGAATACTCCACTTCTTTTCCCTGAAAAGCTTCTGGGTTGCATTTGCAGTGTGTTTTGGGTCATTGACCATCTGTACTGTGGAGCGCCGTCCAATCAACTTTGCTGCATTTGGCTGAATCTGGGCTGACATATCTCTAAAATATTTCAGAATTAATCCAGCTGCTTCTGTCACATAATCAATAAACACCAATGACCCAGTGCCACTGGAAGCCATGCATGCCCATGCCACCACACTGCCTCCACCACGTGAACACAGGTGACTTTGTGTGCTTTGGATCAAGAGCTGTTCCAAGCCTTCTCCACACTTTTTTTTTTTCTTTTTTTTTTTTGTCATTCTGGTACAGGTTATCTCAACACTACAGAATTTCCAAAGACAGACACCCCCCCCCCCCACACACACACACACTGGACCCACAGCACACAGAAGGTGATTGACAGCCTCAGCTGTGTATGTTTTCCTATGAGACTCAGAGGGTGGGGGTGTCCATTTCCTCCACTCAGGTCTCAGATTACACTCAGCTCCATGCTGTGCAGTGTGTGACATCATATCCCCACCCCCTGCCTTCTGAAGCTCAGGACTGCTGTGTAAATTCTGCTCTTTGAATGGATAGAGAAGATGTGGATGTAGATAGACAGGTACAACTTGTATAGGGAGATTTGTTTCATCTCTGCATATCACCTGAGGCCAGTCACTTCACTGGGTATATGGAAGGATTACAAGCACTTTAATCCTAGTAAGCCATATGCCTTTGACTAGCAGGTCATAGCATGGCATATATTGGGAGATCTTCGAAGTGTACCATTGGCTCCATGTAGCCTACTGGAAAGTTTCCCTCTTCCACATGTCATTCGGTAATGGTCGGGCTCCTCTCTAGGTGCACAGTGGGCACAAATAAGACACTTTTTATATCTATCTGATGAGCAATGGAGATACTTTTTCGTTCCTAAAGTCGCCTCCTCGGGATGATGGAAATCATTGCATACGTGTACTGTATTTATTGGCGTATAACACTCACTGTTTCACCCCGAAAATCGGGTGCAAATAGCGTGTGCGTGTTATACGCCGATACTTCAATTTTAGCTGCCTCGGAGGGGACAGGGAGGGGACGAGCGCCGTCGGATTACATACAGTGAGAATCTCCTGTTTATTTGGCGGCCTCTGTAATAGGAAGTCCCGTCTCCTGGGCTGCCATTGGACCACTGTTCTGTCTATCATAAGAGATTCTCACTGTATGTAATCTGTCGGCTCTCGACCCGCCCCCCTCCCTGTCCCCTCTAGGCTGCAAATTGGCATTAGTCAGGCTGTATTGATGGCAATGGCGAGGCTGCTGCATTGATGGCAATGGCGAGGCTGCTAATGGGCATTGATGGCAATGGCGAGCCTGCTAATGGGCATTGATGGCAATGGCGAGGCTGCTAATGGGCATTGGCAATGGCGAGGCTGCTAATGGGCATTGATGGCAATGGCGAGGCTGCTAATGGGCATTGATGGCAATGGCGAGGCTGCTAATGGACATTGATGGCAATGGCGAGGCTGCTAATGGGCATTGATGGCAATGGCGAGGCTGCTAATGGGCATTGATGGCAATGGCGAGGCTGCTAATGGGCATTGATGGCAATGGCGAGGCTGCTAATGGGCATTGATGGCAATGGCGAGGCTGCTAATGGGCATTGATGGCAATGGCGAGGCTGCTAATGGGCATTGATGGCAATGGCGAGGCTGCTAATGGGCATTGATGGCAATGGCGAGGCTGCTGCATTGATGGCAATGGCGAGGCTGCTGCATTGATGGCAATGGTGAGGCTGCTAATGGGCATTGATGGCAATGGTGAGGCTGCTGCATTGATGGCAATGGTGAGGCTGCTGCATTGATGGCAGTGGTGAGGCTGCTGCATTGATGGCAATGGTCGAGGCTGCTGCATTGATGGCAATGGTCGAGGCTGCTGCATTGATGGCAATGGCGAGGCTGCAGATGGGCACTGACCCTTATTTTGCTTCAAAGTTCCTTATTTAAATTAAAGCTTTTTTTTTTTTTTTTCCTGAAACTTCCCTCTTAAAATTAATGTGCGTTTTTATACGCCGATAAATACGGTCATTATTCCAGATGCATTAGGAGCATTCCATAAATCAGAGCCGGCATTGAGAAGTGAGGAGTGTTTTCCCTGAGAGTACCGGGGGTTTAATCTGCTCCAACAAAACACACAAACTGAAGGCAAGCTTACATAATCGGCAAAGGGGAGGACGTGCGCCTCGGCTCATAGAGTCCAAGTCAGATAAACACAACGTAGTGACACATTGTAGAAGGGGCTGTCAACACAATACAATGGGAGAAATAACATGTAGACTGTGTCTAGATAGATAGATATTCAATGTTTTCAAGTACCATCATCTTAAATACTTGGGGCTCGTTTATACCATAAGATGTGTCCCGGCAAGCACAGTTTTTTGTTCATTTATTTGTGTAGCCCATTAATTCTTGAGCTCTGGGAGATTTTACTCCCCTTATCAGTGTTGCCTACCGTTAGTATTTTTACTGGCAGCCAGTAATAAACAGGCAATTTTCTCCTGCCAGTAAAAGGAAAAAGTTGCCAGTAAAAAATATGGCTGTGATGTTCGGCTCGGTCCAGAGCCGGCTGGGACCATCCGAGTCCCTGCTACAGTGTGTTCGGGCAGCTCTGGTGGAGGCGGTGCCCGTGCGTGTCGTGTGAAGTCATGGGGCAAGGGAGCCAAGCAGAGCAGCCAGAGCCTCGTGTGCGGGTCTGCAGGACAGGAGCAGGGCAGGTCTGGAGTGGGACTGTCAGTGCTGTTTAGACTGAAGTGGACTGAAGGGACCAAGAGTCATCTTCGTGTGTGTGTGTGTGTGTGTGTGTGTGTGTGTGTGCCTTCCTATTCTAATTTCTTGCCCTCCTGAGTCCTGTCCCTGAGCTACTTACTATATTGAAAATTAAAATAGGAAATATGTTTTTTTTGCCCTAATATCTACCTTAAATCACATTGCTAATTGCATATTGTACTTGTTTGTAGACTAAATACAAAAATTTGCACTTAAAACTGTAATTTTTGAAGCTTTTGGAAATGGGTGTTGTGTCAGTAAATTTCAATCTGGTAGGTTGGTAACACTGCCCCTTATGACAATTTTTTTGCTATTTGGGCACTGCGCTACTTTAACTGGCGATTGCGTAGTCATGCAACGCTGTACCCAAACAACATTTCTATCATAGTTTTACACAAATACTGGTAGAGCTTTCTTTTGGTGGCATTTGATCACCACTGCGTTTTATCTTTTTTTGCGATATAAACATTTGGGCAAAAAAAATACGTTTTTACTTTCTGCTATAAAACATCCAATAACATATATTTTTTTTTTTTTTTAAATACATTTCTTCATACATTTTAGCCAGGATGTATTCTGATATGTGTCTTTTGGTAAATAAAAATACCAATAAGTATATATTGTTTGTTTGGTTTGCATGAAAGATATAGCTCCTACAAACTATGGTATTGTATATATTGGAATATATATTTTGTTTACTAGAAATGGTGGTGATCAGTGACTTATGAGGCTGTGATAGTGTGGCGGACAATATGAAACTAACTGATGCTGGGGGGGGACTGATTAACTGCCGCTGACATCACCAATGACACTAATACAGTGATCAGTGCTGATACTATACACTGTCACTGTACTAATGATACTGGCTGCGAAGGGCTTAAATTTCAATTTGTACCTATAGGTAAGCCTATACTAAAGCTTACCTATAGGTACATTAAATATCTTCTAAACATGCGCCGTTTAGGAGATATTTACTTTGTACTGCGCCGATGATGTCGCATACCCTCCTTGCCGTTTCTTCACTAGCGAGTGCCGTGACTGGCGGCTTCCGCGCGAATGAGGTCACGCGACGCTAGAGCCCCCGAAACATGGATGCAGCCTCCAGCGGGGACAGCGCGAGCTTTGTTTGCAAGATGCATACTAGCACATTATGCTTTTACTTTGCAGGGAACAAAAAGAGGTAAAACCCATTAGGGTTTACTTCCTCAACATCCAGGACATTCAAAGGGTTAAAAGTGTCTAACAATGTGTAATGTATGTATTATTATGTGCTGCTTTTTACTACAGATCTTTCTTTCTTATCCCTGCTTTAAAGATATAAGAAACAGATTGCTCCTTCTGTACAGAGCTCTGTATTGATTGTCAATACAGGGCTCTGGGCTGTGATTGCACACAGCCTATAAGCAGGTCCCAGCCATGAATCATTGGCTGAGACTTGCTGACAGACTCCTGCTGTGTAAAATCACAGTGGGTGCCGGCGGGGGCACGTGTTTGTGCGAGCCCTAAATTTAGAAGCAGGCAGCGACATAAGGGTATGTACATGTCCCAGGTGTTGGGGAATAGAAATTGTGCATCCCTGCACCTGGTGCCAACAGTGAATGTGCAGGCAAAAGTGTGCAGAACGCAATTTCTAGTCACCATGGCGACCTGGCGCCTGGGATTTGTGGAGCCCTTCCTTAAAGTGATAGTAAAGGATCAAGGTTTATTTAACAATCATGCTTACCTGCTCTGTACAATGATTTTTCACAAAGCAGCCCTGATACTCTTCCTTTTCGGGACCCCCACCAGTGCTCCTGGCCCCCCCCCCCCCCCCCCCCCCCGCCTGCTGAGTGCCCCCATAGGAAGCTGCTTGCTCCCGAGCCCCGCTCTGTGTGTCAATTGACATACAGAGCGTGGCTTGGCCCTGCTCCCTCCTTGCTGGCTGTGATTGACAGCAGCAGGAGCCAATGGCTCCCATTGCTGTATCTGAGCCAATGAGGAGCATGAGAGCGGGGATAGACTGTTCTTGTGCACATCTTTGGATCGAGATTGGGCTCAGGTAAGTATAAGAGGGTGTGGGGCTAGGGGGGAAAACTGCATTCTGAAGGTCTTTACCTTTTAATTCAGAGAATGCATTACGGTAAAAAAAAAATAAATAAAAAAAAACTCCAGCCTATAGAACCACTTTAATGTATTTGTAATCTACTGGATCAAGAGTTGGAGGATATAGAAAAACGACATGTAGAAATATAAATTAATGAGTATGAATCAGTTTGCTTGGTTCTTCACTTATAATTTGGTATTTATTATTGCTCCAGCCCTCAGATTGTCCCTTTGTTCTGTTCTAACTCCCCCCCCCCCCCCCCATAAATGGAATTCTCATTGCAGTGCATAGGAATTCAGCTGCTGATTGTTTCTAATGTATATCTATATTGTTATATGGAGAAGTGACCTCCCAGTATGATATGGTCTATTCTAATTTGCGTTTTAATATGTTCTTTTGTAGGAGCAGTTCAGAGAGGAGGAAGGAAAAGTCTCGAGATGCCGCAAGGTGTCGGAGAAGTAAGGAGACGGAGGTCTTCTATGAGTTGGCACACCAACTTCCTCTGCCCCAGAACATCAGCACCCATCTGGACAAGGCTTCCATCATGCGTCTGACCATCAGTTTCCTCCGCACACAGAAACTTTTATCTGCAGGTAAGACGATCCCTGTATATACCTCATAACTTTCTGGGATAGGAAAGCACACGTATTTTGCCCCGGAAAGTATTTTGGCCTTTTGGTGTGTAGGGAAGCGCACCCTCATCTAGTTCTGGTTCATTTTTGCACAGTTAAAGCGGTTCTGCACTGTCTGTAGTGTTTTCCTATCTTTAGTGCAGTAGATTATGACATGTAAATCATGTACTCGCATGTCCCATTTCTGTGCCTCTCTGCTGCCGGTTTTCGTCATTTAAAATCATTTTTAAAAATCTGTCCTGCTGGGGGCCATCTTGCCTGTGGGCATGTGAACCCACACAGGCACTTCAGATGGCCCAGCATGCACCGCCGTTACTGCGCCGATCTCGCGCGTGCGCAGTAACGGGAAAGAGTAGCTCACGTTCCCGGACATCTTCCGAAATCTCGCGAGATTTCGGCACATCTGCCGACATCTCGCGAAATTTCGGAAGATGTGACCGAAATCTCGCGAGATTACGGAAGATGTGACTGAAATCTCGCGAGATTTCGGAAGATGTGACCGCGAGATTTCGGAAGATGTCCGCACTGTCTCCTGGGATCAATGACACCAGATCCCAGGAGACAGTGCGGCGTGACGACGATCGACGCAGAGACCCCGCCCACCGCCGCAGAGACAGAGGACAGGAAGTCAGCGATTACAAGGTAAGTGAAAAAAAAAAACACATTTCATTTAGTACTCTTTGCCTGATTTGGAAGGCAAAGAGATTTACTAAATTAAATGTGTGCAGAACCGCTTTAAGTGTTCTCAATAGCACAGGCTTTTGTATCTACAGAAAGTATTTTGGCAGAGGACAACCACCCTATTTATGTGGAATTTTCAGCTAAGAAAGCTGCCATCTTAGTCTCTGTTTGATCTTCAACTGCTATGATGCTGCACATCCGTTATGACACCATCCATTTGATGGTTTGACAGTTTGGTTGGGAGCACTTGAGAGTTACATTCCCTTTGCGCTGATAAAATGTCGAACCTGGCAGAATATTGAACTGCGTCACTTCCTGTGAGGTGGAATCGGCTGTTGCAGAAAACCACACATACTGTGCATGGGCACTGAGTCATTGCTGACTTAAAGTGGGGTTTCCCCCTAAAAAATAAAAAATAGCTGAAAATTCGTAAAAAAAAAAAAAAAAAAAAAAATTGGAAAAAAAAAAAAAAATTCAACTTGCCTCTAAATGCCTGTTGCTAAGGGGTCCCTCGTAGTCTGCCTCCTTCAGTGCCCGGGCTGGTGACATCACTTCCCCTCGGCGCATTCAGTCATCTGGGACATGTGACAGGTCCCAGATGACTATGCAGCGTATAACGGCGTGTAGCGCCGCTCGCACATGCGCAGTGGGTGCCCGGCTGTGAAGCCACAGCCGGGTGCCCACAGTAAGAATGCCAGCGCCGCGAGCGGAGTGGGGAACAAGGGGGGCTTGGTTCCCCCGCATCGCTGGACCCTGGGACAGGTAAGTGTCCGATTTATTAAAAGTCCGCAGCTGCAGTATTTGTAGCTGCTGACTTTTTTAAAACATTTTTTTTTTTAAGGGGCACCCCACTTTCAGGATACTGCATGTCAAATTTGTTGACCGGCCATCTTGCTACACCCCACACTCGGCCGTACTACGCCTGCAGTCAGAAGGTGGCAGCGGACATCTTTTTACACCCGCCCAAGTCTTGCATTTCACACTTATATTTAGCACTAAACAACTGAGCTTCAGAATGGCAAAGATGGTTTTTATTACAAATTATGTGAGCAGACTGCAGTTCCTCTTTAACAGGGGGCACAGACAGCAAAAAAAACTGACAGGGGTTCTAATCCTTCTGCACTCTATCCAAAACGAAAAAAAAGTTTTGCCTTTTAGTTATAATTAAAGTATGCCCTCTGAGGGGAAAAAATAGATATTATACTTACCTTTCCCCAGATTCCGTAGTGTAGTGGTCAACGTCATCATCCTGCTGAAATATTGTGAAAAAGACAATGCAGCACATTGCAGGATTGACGTCTTTGGGAAGATTTTGGCTACTTTAGGTAGATGGAAACGCTGTAAGGTTTTTATTGCTGTCCATGTCCCCATTATAGATGCACACTCTTGTTTTGTCCTGGTGACCACTGTCACTAGTGCTGAAAGTGAGGGAGAGACCAAAATGTTGACCCCAGAACATTAGAGGGAAACTCATTCGATGGGGACACGTATTCTGGTGTCGAAGAGGGTATTTCTCTCACTTTGGAGAGATTTCCTCCTACTTCCTGTTGTGTCTACAGAGAAGGAAGTGAAGTGAAATTTCCCCAATGGGGCACTGGTGGAAAGAAAACTGACATGGTTTTTCACCATACATCCTACTTATTTTAACAGCAAATCTTACAAAATAGGTGTATTTAGTACAGTAAAACCTTGGTTTGAGAGAAACTTGGTATTGGGGGCGTTTTGCAAGACAAGCACATTTATTTATTTATTTTTTTTATAAATTTTGACTTGATATACAAGTGGCGTCATGTCACAACTGAGTATAAAAGAGAAGAGAGATGCCTCTAAGTGGTTACATTTAATGAAGGTACGATATTTATATATATCTTGTCTATGACATTTTGACACTTTACTTTATTACGCAGAATAAGGTCAATTCATTTTATTTGTTTTTAAGGTTGATTAAGTGCACTAATTATTTACAATCATTTACTAATTATTGTATATATTTTATATGACTTTTTAAGTGTGGGAGCACATTTTTATTGGTTGTGGCTTTATCATTTTGGTCATCTTAAAATCTGGGTGGTTGGGAATTTAATTTCTATTAGCGCTTTAGTAATTTTTACTCACAATATTTAGCAACATATTGCTACACTTAGAGCCGGTTCACACAGGGGCGACTCGTCAGACGACTTAGCCGCCTGACAAGTCTCGTCCCGTTCTGTACTATGGAACCGTTCTAATATGAGCGACTCAAGTTGCTCCAAATTAGAAAAAGGTTCCTGTACTACTTTTGGGGCGACTTCAGGCGACTTGCATTGACTTCTATACAGAAGCTGTTTTGCAAGTCGCCGCTGAAGTCGTGAAAGCAAGTCGCCTGAGGCAGTCGCGCTGCAAGTCGTGCTGCCTCAGTGTGAACCGGCTCTTGGAGGCGCCTCTCTTCTCTTTTATACTCTGGAGCTCCTGCTGGATTTTGCTTCTAATCCCCTTGTGGAGGCTTCTAATTGTGGATGGACATTTTATGGTTACACAACCTATCACATTGCTATAATCTTTTTATATGTACTATAAACTGAAGGACCTATGAATAAATGGTTGAGGAACGAATCATTTGAGTTTCCATTCTTTCTTATGGGGAAATTTGCTTTCATATACAAGTGCTTTGGATTACAAGCATGTTTCTGGAACGAATTATGCTCACAATCCACGGTTTTTCTGTATATGTCAAGTTCATGTGCAATAAAATGGCATATAAACTCACTAGTATTCTTTTCACTAGTATTGATCAGCAGGGTGAATGCCAATTAATGGTGATTAAATTGGTGGGATCACATTTCTTGTAATCGGTATTGGAATACCAGCTGTTATCTCTACTGTTTTCACAGTAGCAGTTTTTATCTATAGCCACGGAGGCCACCTATTCACAGTAACTTCATTACCACCTCATTGATGCTGGTGTACCTTCCCTGGTACACGTAGAGCAGGTTAAGAGCCATCTTCCTTTCCGGTTATCCTCCGAGCACCATGTAAGTCTTTAGCATCCTGTCTGCAACAGCTGAAGGATAATCTGATTATGTTTGGTTGTCATTTACATCTTTGCTGAGATTTGTAAGGTCACCTAATTTTTGAAAGACATTCCCATCCTCCACTGATCCTTATCATATGGTTGTCTCAAGAACTGGGCTACCTTAACACATACAGTCATTATGAAAAGTGAGAATTGGATAATGAAAGGGGAAGTTTGGTTGCTGTGAAAAAAAATCACATTTTAAAGCAGGGCTAGAATAATCCCTGGATCCAGGTAATCAGTGTTTCTTTAAAATTTAGAGGTGGTATGAAACTTTTGAGGTTTTCTCCAAATTATGTAAATGGAGCTGGCGCCTAAAAAAAAATCCTGCTGACCTCGGGCTTGGACAGACTGGCTTCTGAACTCCTTAATAACTTCCCAATATTTCATTACTTTGATAGTTCTAACTATATATATATATATATATATATATATATATATATATATATATATTTTATGGTAATTTCATATAAACGGCTATGGGATATTGTATTTGACACATTATAAATACCCATCATTGTGGAATAACAGGGTACTACTGTATGTCACTTTTTACAAGTGCGACAGATCTGAGCATATGGGGTTAAGGATGAACTGTGGTCTTTTTTTATAATTGAATGCAAATAATCCTATTCAAATAAGAAAGCGCTTCTGGGTAATAAATCATGAAGGGCATAGTGCTGGCCCAACAATAGCAGATGTGGGTCAGGTACTGATATTAGACCAGAGTACCTGGGTCACATTCAGATTCATCCTATAGTTTGTTAGGGCTGAGGTCAGGGCTTTGTGAAGGTCAATCAAGTTCCTCCACATCAAATTCAATAAACCATGGCGTTGTCTTTATAGGGCACAGTTATGCTGGAACAGAAAGGGCCCTTTCCCAAGGCATTCCACAAGATTTTGGAGTGTATGGGAAAAATTTGGCCCATTCAGCCAAAAGCACATTTTCTGAGGTCAGACGTTCATGTTGGATAAGAAGACCTGGTTCACAATCGGCCGCCTGATTCAACCAAAAGTTCCTCCACACTAAGCTGATCAAACCATATTTTTGTGGAGCTGGTTTTGTGCACTGTGGCACAGTTATTCTGCAATAGAAAAGGCCTTCCCGAAAAGCTTTTCACAATATTTTGGAGGGCGTCTGTGTGTATTTGTGCTCACGCAGCCAAAAAGCATTTGTGAGAACAGGTACTGATGTTGGATGAGAAGACCTGGTTGAAAATTGGAGTTTCAATTCAACTCAGAGGTGTTCTGTAGGGTTAACGTCAGGGCTCTGTGCAGGTCCCTCAAGTTCCTCCACACCAAACTCGCACCAAACTTCTCAACCCATGTCTTTCCAAAGCTGATTGACAATCGCAGCTCTAATTTTCCCAAACGGTGTTCCTGTAGGGTTGAGGTCAGGGCTCTGTGCATGATGCTCAAGTTCCTCCATACCGAACTCGTCAACCAATGACCAAACTTGTCAACCCATGACTTTACAGAGCTGGCTTTGTACACAGAAGTAAAAATGGGCCTTTCCCAAACTGTTGCAATAAGGTTGAAAGTACAAAATTGTCTAAGCCCCCGTACACACAGTTGGAAATTCCCACCACAAAATCCGTCTGATTTTTTTCCGGTGGATTTTGTCCGACACACGGTCGGACAAAGTTGTCGGAAAATCCGATCATTCTGAACGTGGTGACGTTCGTTGCGTATGACGGAACTACGTAGAGGCTAGTAGCCAATAGCTTTGGTCTCGTAATGTGATCTGAGCATGCGTAGCACTTTGTCCGTCGGAATTCTCTACACACAATCAGGAAAAGTCCAATCGGATTTTGTTGTCGGAAAATTTGAGAGCAGGATCTCAATTTTCTTTTTTTTTTTTTTTTAGATGGAAAAAGTCAGATGGAGCCCACACACGGGTGGATTTTTCCGACAACATGGTCCGATCGGACATTTTCCGTCTGAATTTCCGACAGTGTGTACAGGGGGCTTAAACGTATGGGTTAGCTGTAGCAATAACAGCATTGCCAGTCACTAAAAACACCTGAACCCAATAATTTGGACAGATTGTCCACAAACCTTTTTGGCCTTATAGTGTATACCTGCAACAACCTGTATTTTTTATCTGGCATTGTGAACCACAAAGCTTTCTTTGGTAAAACCAAATCTTACTTTGGGAAGTCATTGAATGGTCTGTTGTATTGGTGTTCTTCACAGCTGCCTCTTCAGAGTTTTATCTGGAAGTGAAAGACCCATTTAATTAAGGATTGCATACATTGGATCAGGATTTCCCAACAAAGGTTCCATAGAACCCTTTGGGTTCCTCCAGAGGTTGCTAGGGGTTCAAGCGATTTCTGCCTCATGCAGGGGCGGACTGACAACTCCATGGGGCCCCCGGGCAATCGGAGATCATGGGGCCCCTGGGCAATCGGAGATTATGGGGCCACACAGTATACACACACACACACACAGTATACTATCACACAGTATACACATACATGTACACACAGTATACACAGGCATGTTTCTATTGGCTGAGAAGGTACTGGAGAGGTGGGGCAGCTATAATCTCTGGATTTTTAGACCAAAAGGATGTCGGTAAGGGACATTTCAGAAACAGATGTAAAAAGAAAACAGATTTTTACATGCTGTCCCTGGTTTTACTGAGGCTGGCAACCCTGTTGGGGCCCCCTAGTGGCCCGGGGCCCTCGGGAAGTGCCCGAGTGGCCGAATGGTCAGTCCGCCCCTGGCCTCATGTAAATTCCCATTGATCTTTTTTAGCTATTTGTAAGAGGGGAGACCTTCCCAATGACCACAATTGTAAGGACCATTCTTCCCGGACACTGGAAAGTTATATTTCAAGGGTTCCACTGTGTTGAAAAAGTCTAGAAAGGTTGCATTAGATCATGGCAGAGTTTTTTTTTTTTTGTCTTGCTACAGTTCTTATCCTGCATGGAAGAATTTAGTTTGCAAAATCCAGCACAAACTACCTGTAGCAACTTCTTTCATTGCTAAACGGAGAGGGTTGCTTAGCCCTGTACATAGCCTTGAAGCCAGATTAACTGCCCTAAAGCACATACATTTCACAGTCGGTTCTATTCAAGAATTGTGCATGCCTCAGCAGATACCTTGAATTGTGCCTTTGAAATAAACAATACATTCTTAGAAATCTTTCTTTATTCTTAGATATTCTGGTGTTATTTGTAGTGCTAGATTACCAGTGCTTCAATGTAAGTTAAAGGAACCTCACAACTTTATTTATGTAACCTTTTTTGTGGCATTGTGAGAGTGAGTGGCCTAAAGGGCCTCTACAGCAGCCTTTCTCCGCCTTTTGTTGAACCCTTGAAATAACTTCAAGCTCAGGGAGCCTCTGCCAATAATTACTATATCTACAGCTAATAGTACAGTAGTGCGATGATCACTGGGATTAATGTTCCTGATATTGGCATTCGAATGAATAGAGGAACCCCGCTTTACAGGTACCCAAGAATGTCATTGTTGTCAGTGGTTACCCATCTCGGAAGCAGCAGTTGCTCATTGGGTTCCACAGAACCTGAAAGGCCGGCCTAAGGTAACAACAGTGGTCACCAGGGCTCTGGTACCTCACAGCTGAAGCACAGGGATTGGGGATTAATGGCAGTAGGGGCAGAGCTTAAGCCCAACTTGGAGGTCCTAAAGATCCAAATATACTACATGATCAGTGTTGGTCATCTTACTTTAAAAAAGTAATTAGTTAAGTTACAAATTACTTCTCCCAAAAAGTAATTGCGTTAGTAACTCAGTTACTACATTGGAAAAGTAATTGGTTATGCAGCAAAGTAACTGACTTTTTTTTTTTAATATTCTATACGTGTAACTAAGGGGCGGGTCTAGTATTACTGTAAGCAAGGGGCACATTTATTATTATTATTGTTATATATTGTGTAACCAAGGGGCTGCTCTATTATTACTCTAACCAAGGGGCAGATCTGTTATAGCGTGTAAGCAAGGGGCGGGTCTATTATTATATTGTGTAAGGGGCGGATGGCTACAGAAGAGGGCGAATGTTAAATTAATGGGCTGAGCTCGATGTATAACAATAATAATAAATGCGCCCCTTACACGATAGACGCCCCCTGCAGAGTAGCACGAGCATCAGGAGCATGCGGCATCACCTCGTACAATTACATGTTAACTGCGCCTGCGCGGTGTAGAGTTCACTCAGAGCTCTTTAGGTTCGGCAATTTTCAGAAGCTCCGTAGTCCTTCGTACTGCGCAAGCCCTGCGCCTGCGCAGTACAGGGGGTCCTTATCCGGCGGGGTAACTTTTTCGGCAGGACACCGGAATTACACTACTGCCATCTAGTGGCGGTAGATGTAATTGGGGTAACTAAGCCAAAGTAATAGGAACTGAGTTACCATGAGGGGAAAAGTAATCAGTTAGATTACTCGTTACCCTCCAAAGTAACTGCGTTAGGTAACTCAGTTTATTTTAACTCAGTTACTTACATCACTGTACATGATACACAGGGCAGTACACAGGTACTTCTACTGCCTTTCAGTGCAATGCTTAGGCACTTTAATATTGTGGTTTTAAAGACTATTTTAATTGTTTTTACTTTCATGCAGTCTCTGCATGAAGGTAAAACATTCCCCAGTACTTGTCCTACACACCTCCATCCCTAAAACTTACCCGACTCCTGTCATTGCAACAGCGCTGTTTCGACTGCAGCATCGCTTCTCTCAATTTCTGGTCTCATAGGAGACACTGAGCAGCTGGAGCCACAGTTCCTTTGCCAACTTTTACGCAGTCCTTGGGGCACTATTCCTTTCATTGACAACCACATAATGCAGCTGAAATCAAGACTCATCAGACCAGACAATGCTTTTCCAATCTTCTATTGTCCAATTTTGGCAAGCCTGTGTGAATTGTAGCCTAAGTTTCCGATTTTTAGCTGACCAAAGGGCATAATTCCTGAGCCTAACACCAACAATGGGGCACCATTTCTTCCCCTAATACTATACTGGGGCACAAATCCTTCTACTAATACCACTGATGGGGCACCATTTCCCGTGCTGATACCAGTGATAACGCACCATTCCCCCAGCTAATACCAAGGATAAGGTTCCATTCCTCCTGCTGATACCATGGAATGGGCCACTATTCCTTCTACTGGTACCAACAATGGTTATTCTTCCCACTGATACCAATGACTGGGCACTATTCTTCCCACTGATGCCAATGACTGGGCACTATTCTTCCCACTGATACCAATGACGGGGCACTATTCTTCCCACTGATACCAATGACGGGGCACTCTTCCTCCCACTGATACCAATGACGGGGCACTCTTCCTCCCACTGATACCAATGACGGGGCACTCTTCCTCCCACTGATACCAATGACGGGGCACTCTTCCTCCCACTGATACCAATGACGGGGCACTCTTCCTCCCACTGATACCAATGACGGGGCACTCTTCCTCCCACTGATACCAATGACGGGGCACTCTTCCTCCCACTGATACCAATGACGGGGCACTCTTCCTCCCACTGATACCAATGACGGGGCACTCTTCCTCCCACTGATACCAATGACGGGGCACTCTTCCTCCCACTGATACCAATGACGGGGCACTCTTCCTCCCACTGATACCAATGACGGGGCACTCTTCCTCCCACTGATACCAATGACGGGGCACTCTTCCTCCCACTGATACCAATGACGGGGCACTCTTCCTCCCACTGATACCAATGACGGGGCACTCTTCCTCCCACTGATACCAATGACGGGGCACTCTTCCTCCCACTGATACCAATGACGGGGCACTCTTCCTCCCACTGATACCAATGACGGGGCACTCTTCCTCCCACTGATACCGATGAGGGGGCACTCTTCCTCCCACTGATACCAATGACGGGGCACTCTTCCTCCCACTGATACCAATGACGGGGCACTCTTCCTCCCACTGATACCAATGACGGGGCACTCTTCCTCCCACTGATACCAATGACGGGGCACTCTTCCTCCCACTGATACCAATGACGGGCACTCTTCCTCCCACTGATACCAATGACGGGGCACTCTTCCTCCCACTGATACCAATGACGGGGCACTCTTCCTCCCACTGATACCAATGACGGGGCACTCTTCCTCCCACTGATACCAATGACGGGGCACTCTTCCTCCCACTGATACCAATGACGGGGCACTCTTCCTCCCACTGATACCAATGACGGGGCACTCTTCCTCCCACTGATACCAATGACGGGGCACTCTTCCTCCCACTGATACCAATGACGGGGCACTCTTCCTCCCACTGATACCAATGACGGGGCACTCTTCCTCCCACTGATACCAATGACGGGGCACTCTTCCTCCCACTGATACCAATGACGGGGCACTCTTCCTCCCACTGATACCAATGACGGGGCACTCTTCCTCCCACTGATACCAATGACGGGGCACTATTCCTCCCACTGATACCAATGACGGGGCACTATTCCTCCCACTGATACCAATGACGGGGCACTATTCCTCCCACTGATACCAATGACGGGGCACTATTCCTCCCACTGATACCAATGACGGGGCACTATTCCTCCCACTGATACCAATGACGGGGCACTATTCCTCCCACTGATACCAATGACGGGGCACTATTCCTCCCACTGATACCAATGACGGGGCACTATTCCTCCCACTGATACCAATGACGGGGCACTATTCCTCCCACTGATACCAATGACGGGGCACTATTCCTCCCACTGATACCAATGACGGGCACTATTCCTCCCACTGATACCAATGACGGGGCACTATTCCTCCCACTGATACCAATGACGGGGCACTATTCCTCCCACTGATACCAATGACGGGGCACTATTCCTCCCACTGATACCAATGACGGGGCACTATTCCTCCCACGGATACCAATGACGGGGCACTATTCCTTCCACTGATACCAATGACGGGGCACTATTCCTTCCACTAATACCAATTGATGGAGCAGTATTCCTCCCATTGACCACAGGTGCTGTGCACTGACCACCAAGCCTGGGGCATTGTTTACTTCCACTGATGCCAGGACATTTTTACCCCCGCTGTCCACAATCCAGCTTCCTTAAAGTATGAAGGACAGTAAACTGGCTCTTTTGTGTAGAAATTTTGGAGACCACTAGTGTAAATCATGCTCCAGCTGTCTTATTTTGTACATGAGTGGCAAGTATCTAATAAAAAGTAATTAGCAGGCTGGCCCAATTGTTTTACGGCAGCCGTATGTTGTGTTCCAGGTGAGAAAAGTGGTGGAACCCCCAAGGGATAGATGGTTAGCCAGTATTGTGTGCTAGCACAGCAGTAAAGCCCAACTGAGGAAGGGATATAACCCCTGTTAAGTAGTAACTACATGACCCAAATGGTGAGCTCTCCCTACCCCACTTCATGCAGCAACGCAGACTTCTACAAAACACTTAATTTTCAGTGAAACAGTGTTTGGGTTGAACATCTGTAAATGTATTATTAGTTTCTGGCTCTTCCTGTCCCAGTGACATGACTTATTTTTTCACTTTCCCAGCTGACACAGGGACAGGAAATGAGGGGAAATCTCTCTAGCAATACATTACATTTATACATTTACTTTTTCCAAGTCTATCCAAAACCAAAAACCAAAAAGTTTTGGCTAAAGGTGGGTTTGGTCATCAATGATAAAGGTATTATGTACAGATTTTTATTATGAATATGCAGATCTGTTAAAATAATTCAGATAATTTTTTTATTACATGAATCATTTAATATAAAATTTAATATAAGAAGCTAGCTAGCACATGGTAAGCAAATACATTTTAGATGAAATCATTCAAGTAATTTAAGATATTTTAGATATACATAATGAATGTTGGCGGTTCCTGGGCAAGCCACCAGACTACTATTCATTTTAAATGTCATATATTTATTTTTGTGTGTGTGTGGTATGTATGTATGTGTGTGTATATATGTATATGTATATATATATATATATATATATATATATAATATGTGTATGTAGCCCTCCTAAACTTGGGGTGCATGATATAGATAGATAGATATACGCCGATAAATACGAGATATATATATATATATATATATATATATATGTATATATATATATATATATGTATATATATATATGTATATATGTGTATATATATATGTATGTATATATATATATATATATATATATATATATATATATATATATATATATATATATATATATATATATATATTGGTGTTTCTTCCAATTTTTTAAGCTCATACGCTATATTTTTTGTCCTTCTTCTTCTTCTTCTTTTTTTTTTTTTTTTCTTTTTTTTTATCAAAGGTCAGATAAAACAAGGTTTGTTTTTGATAAAAAAAAAAAAACCCTCTATTAACATTTCCCGAGCATATGAAATAATCGGAAGCGAGACAGGCTTTGCTGACGTGAATCTGGTTAGTCGAGCACTCAGGCTGCATGTGAACCTTATGAAATGAATGTTTTCTCAAAGTATTATCATGATTGGGCCTTTGTGGTTAAGCATCTGTCCCAGACTTTTCCAAGTCGCAGCTTTGCAGAAGATTAATCGCATTTGGTTAGTAAATATAATGGATTCAAATTATAAGCACACAATTTAGATCACAGATAGCCAGTAGCTATTTATCTCTGATGCTTCCCAGAGCCTTGCTGTCAGATAAGACCAAAATATGGTTCAAATCAAAGACAGCTAAACATTTGGGTCTCTCTGAGAGAGGCATAGGGCGGCCACTCTCCCAGGTCCTGGAAGTCGGAGCACATGTGCCCTGGGCGGAGGGGCCAGATTGCAGCAGAAGTCAAGGTTACTGCAGGATAGTTTGTGGTTGTGAGATGTATGGAGCTGCTACAAAAGAAAGTATTTTTCTAAATGGGTTTTGCCCAAGGCTAGGTGTCTTAATTTGTGTTGTTGCATGGGAGGGACCTACAGGGTCATGTAATAATTTAGCTACGTTGCTGAAGCCATGATTGGGTCAAGATATTAACGGATCTAAAAGACTTTTAAAGGGAATTTAAAGCTCAACTCAAAGTCCTAAAATTTGTAAAAAATAATTAAAATAAAGTGGTTGTAAACCCAGTTTTTGCTACAGGTAAGCCTATAATAAGGCTTACCTGTAGCTACCTCGGATATCTTGTAACCGTCATTGCAGCTCTGGCCAATCAGAGCGGGAGCTGCGATACCCAGAGGTAACTCCGGGGAGAAATGTTGCCGGCCGGTCTCAGGTGAGTATTACATAATGAGCTAGTATGTTATACATACTAGCTCATTATGCCTTTGTCTTGCTGTTTTTTTTTTTTTTCCAACCATTTTAATTGTAGTACCCTCCTGGTTAGTGTAGGTTGCTAGGTAAATTTAGTTTAGTTCCTCTGTTATCAGTGGAGCAGGGGTTGATTATTTTAGCCTGCTCAGTGTTTCACAAGCTGCTGGTCTGATTACTTCCCCCTGCATTCTAAAGAATTCTGGAATCACAGGGTGCGTGGGCAGAGTAGAGAGGCAACTTAAATATTTATGGAGACCCAGCCAATTCCCGGGGAGGTGTGTCCATTAGGTGGTTGGAGTGCCCATAAATAGGCTGAATCATAGAGCAGAATGTGTGTTGGATCCAGGGGCGGACTGACAACTCATGGGGCCCCCGGGCAATAGGAGATTATGGGGCCACACAGTATATACACACAGTATACACATACATGTACACATAGTATACACAGACATGTTTCTATTGGCTGCGAAGGTACTGGAGAGGTGGGGCAGCTATAATCTCTGGATTTTTAGACCAAAAGTATGTCAGTAAGGGACGTTTCAGAGACAGATGTAAAAAAAACACATTTTTACATACTGTCCCTGGTTTTACTGAGGCTGGCAATCCCGATGGGGCCCCCTAGTGGCCCTCGGGCAGTGCCCGAGTGGCCGAATGGTCAGTCTGCCCCTGGTTGGATCATGGGGTCAGTCATGCCAGAGGAGTCTCCTGTCTGTAGAGACACTGCTTGGAGGTCATAGTTTAAGCTGGGGGGCCTATTTTCTGAAGTCTGAGATTTCTCTGTTACGGACTGGAGGATACCCATGTGGAGACTTGGAGGAAAGCGAGTTCAGTGGTCCTGTGGTGTCGTGAGTCTATGCCTCCCTCACTGAAGGGTGCCCTGTGGATATCGGAATGAGGCAACTAATGATCCTGTGGCATTGCGAGTACTGACCTAATCCTGTGCCCTAGAGAGCCCTATGTGCAGTTCTACAAAAAAGCAAGTCTTGGCAAGTAGTGAACTTTGTGGAGGGCCTCAGTCAGTATAGAGAGAAGTGTCCTCAGCAATTTCGTTTCTTTTAGGGTTTTCCGGGGGTTTCCCCCATACCAATCAAAGTTCTACTCTGCAATAAAAATAGAAAATACACCACTAGACTGAATGGGAATTTGGGAGATGGGGTCCTTCGGAAGTGCGCAACATAAGCTTTTACCACCACCAGCTTTTGCTTTATTTTTTTTAGAAAATAATTTTTATTGCAAGTTTTGAAGTTAACAGTACATAACCGAGCCTATTGGGCATACCCAGGCTTTGCATAGCGAAAAAAACTGAAACATAAGCACAATAAAATCACAATAAAACAACCTAGCTAAAATCAAGGCACTCTAAACTATCGAAAAATTTGTATGCTGTAACCGCCCTTGCAGGCTGAAATAATACGATTCTTATTGGCCACTCTCCCTCTCAAACATCTATTTTTTGCTTTCTGATGCTGGCCATACACTAGTCGAAAAATCGGTCATTAGACCATTCGTTTGATTTTTCGGCCAGTTAATGGACACAAAATCGATAATCGTTTGGACGTTTTTGACCCGAAAAAAAGGACCAGTTTGGAAATTTTCTGCCGAACGAACGATAAATTGAAAGGTTAATGTGTTTCCCGTCCGACCTGTCTGCACTAGGTATATGTAAAAAAACGAACATAATTATTATTTTTTATTTATGTTCACTGAACGATTTATCAGCCATTATATGATGGCACCATCGTTTGCGCTCGCGTCCGAACGTTCGTTTTTCGAAATTGGGTTCAGCCGATTTTTCAACTAGTGTATGGCCAGCATTAGTCCCATGGGGGAGATTTCCCTCAACTTCCTCTTCTTGTTAACATGTGTCCCCATTTTTGTACCCATTTTTGACAAATAGGGTGAATCACAATTTTTCACGTGCTACTTGATGAAAATTGTGTAATTTTATGTTATACGTTCACAGTACATAGGGGCAGCCATCTAGTTCTCTGTACACGTGCTGGCCTACACTTGGCCCATTGTGTGCTGTGGTGGACACGCATGCCGAGCGGCGGTGGGGCTGGCTCTCATGGCCTGAAGTAGCGCTTTTTTCATCGTAAACACTAACAGAATCTTCTGCCAAAATGTAGACGCTCACTCAAAGCTTTCCTCTGCCAATATTTTTCACTTCGACCTACAACATTTTTCATTCCTTGCCATTTTAATTAGTATAGTTTCCTCCACTACTTCAGATTATTTGACAAACATAACAGATAAAAATCATTAAACCTCTTGACTTGTTTACTGTACTCTAAAGAACAAAAGAGGAGACTTCATAGCATTGTCTTTTCCTTTTCCACAAACAATATTGGAGAGATCAGGACCCATACAGTGGGGGAAATAATTATTTGGTCCCCTGCATATTTTACAGGTTTGCCCAATTGCAAAGAAATGAAGGGTCTATAATTATTATCATAGGTGTATTTTAATTCATAGAGACAGAATATCAACCAGAAATCCACAAAAAAAACACATGATACAAATGATATAGATTAAGTTGCCGTTCAGTGAGTAAAATAAGTATTTGATCCCCAAGCAAAACATGAAGGAAGAAAAATACTGACTATGACCCTAAGACCACCCCTATAGTCAAGCACGTTATGCTTTGGGGCCGTTTCTCTTCTAAGGCTGCTTTCACACTGGGGCATGGGGGCCTTGACGGTTAAACACCACTACTTTTAGGCCCCTTTCACACTGGGGCGTTTTTCAGGCAGTACAGCGCTAAAAATAGCGCCTGTATACCGCCTGAAAAAATCCAGCCCCATTCACTCCAGTGTGAAAGCCGGCGGGCTTTCACACTGGAGCGGTGCGCTAGCAGGACGTCAAAAAAAAGTCCTGCTAGCAGCATTGGAGCGGTATAGGAGCGGTGTATTCCCCGCTTTTATACCGCTCCTTCCCATTGATTTGAATGGGAAACCGCGGCAATACCGCCGCAAAGCGCCGATACGGCGGCGCTCTGCAGGGGGTCTTTAACCCTTTTTCGGCCGCTCGCGGGGGGTAAAACCGCACCGCGAGCGCCGAATACCGCGGCTAAAACGACGGTAAAGCAGCGCTAAATATAGCGCTGCTTTACCGTCACCGCGGCTCCCTGCCCCAGTGTGAAAGGGGCCTTAGCGGTGCTTTACTGATGTTTTTAGTGGCGCTTTTCTGCCGCTAGTGGGGTGCTTTTAACCCCCGCTAGCGGCTGAATAAAGGGTTAAATGCACCCATGTAGCGCCGCTGCCGAATCGCTTTGCAGGCGCTTCGGCAGCGGTGCCAATTCATTTTTAATGGGCAAGAGTGGTGGAGGAGTATTGTATACACTGCTCCTCCACCACCCGAAAGATGCTGCTTGCAGGACTTTTTCCAACGTCCTACAAGCACAACGCCCCAGTGTGGAAGCACTCTGGCTTTCACACTGGGGATGCAGGGGAGGCATTTTTCAGGTGCTTTTACAGGTGCCGTTTTTAGCCCAAAAGCGACTGAAAAACGCCCCAGAGTAAAAGGGATCTCAAGGTACAGACCGACCTTGTCGCATTGAGGGGCCAATGGACGGGGCCATGTATTGTAAAATCTTGGGTGAGAACCTTCTTCCCTCAGCCAGAACACTGAAGATGGGTCATGGATGGGTCTTCCAGCATGATAATGATCCAAAAAATACTGCCAAGGCAACAAAGGAGTGGCTCGATAAGAAGCACATTAAGGTCATGGAGTGGCCTAGCCAATCTCCAGACCTTAATCCCATAGAAAATGTATGGAGGGAGCTGAAACTTTGAGTTCCCAAGAGATAGCCAGGAAACCTTTTTTAGGGATTTAGAGAAGAGTGGACCAAAATCCCTCCTGAGATTTGTGCATACCTGCTCACCAACTACAAGAAACGTCTGACCTCTGTGCTTTCCATCAAGGGTATTTCCACCAAGTACTAAGTCATGTTTTGCTTGGGGATAAAATTCTTATTTTACTCACTGAACTGCAACTCAATTTATAGCATTTGTTTTATATGTTCTAGATTTTTGGTTGATATTCCGTCTCTATCATTTTTATCACAGGTGTATTTTAAATGATAGACACTTCATTTTTTGTAAGGGGGAAAACTTGCAAAATCTGCAGGGGATCAAGTAATTATTTTCCCCGAGTGTATGTGAGGGCCAGCTGCAACCCACCTGACACCAGATTTGGATCTTGGCAGCGGGTTTTAAGGACGGCCATAAATGAATATTTGTAATGTAGATTTTTATCAGGCATTACTTGCAATGATTAGGCTGCTTGGGGCCCTTTAAGATCTATGTAGCTGCATAGGGGTGTGTTTTCTATTTTTTTGTAGCATTAGGCAAGTGTTGTCATGCATCAATGTGTGTTTCCTTTGTGCATCGACATGCATTATTGGCAAGCATTGTTTTTGTAGTCATGTGACTGGCACAGCGCCAATATTATTATTTTTTTTTTTTTTCAAAATGGTCACTCTTATTTTTGTTTATAGCGCAAAAAATATAAAACCGCAGAGGTGATCTTGCCTTATCTGCAATAAATTGGCCTCAGAACCTGTGTACCGTATATACTCGAGTAGAAGCCGACCCGAATATAAGCTGAGGCACCTAATTTTACCTCAAACAACTGGGAAAACTTATTGACTCGAGTATAAGCCTAGGGTGAGAAATGCGCAGCTACTGTAAGTGGAAAAGAGGGTCAACAATGCCCATTTGCAGCCTCACTGTGCCCATTTGCAGCCATAGGTCCCCCAAACTTCAAACTTGGTAGTTAAGGGTTCCTAAATGCCCCCTAGTTGCAGCCATAATTTGGGGTCTCTGGACCCAAAGGGTCCTGAAATGACATTGCTGCAGGTGGACACAGTTGACCGGCTTTGGGGCCCTGTATCTCGGGGTCACTTGGTGGTAGGAACCCTTTTGGATATGTTGTAGTGCTAGGTCCACTGGGTTTGAATACCAAATTTGGGGTTCCTAGCAAGTGTCCCCGAGATATGGGGCCCCAAAGTCGGGTCGGAGAATTTCAAGCACTTTTCTGCAGCAGAGAATGACCTTTTTTAACCAAGTTTGGGGCCCCGTATCTCAGGACCACTTAGTGTTAGGAACTCCACCATGCTAGGTCCACGGGGTTGGCATACCAAATTTGGGGTTCCAGCACTAAGTGGCCCCCGAGATACGGGGCCCCAAATTCGGGTCGGAAAATTTAATTTTCTGCTGCAGAAAAGTGCTTGACTCGAGTATAAGCCGAGGGGGGCACTTGCAGCACAAAAAAATGTGCTGAAAAACTCGGCTTATACTCGAGTATATACGGTAATTAATATGCGTTTTGGGTTTAAAGGGATAAGGTGGCAACCCAAGTGGCGGAGCTGTGTAAATCTCAGCCCTCGGCACAGCGTCCGAGCCCTGCCAGATCACCATGGCACGTCTGCGCATGTGTCAGCTGTTTTTGCGCATTCACAGATGTGCAGAGCGAGCGGAAGCCCTGCAGCCCATGCAGAAAGATCAAAGTGCTGAGTTGCAGAACAAAAACAATAAAGTTACAAAAAGAATTAAAAAAAACAAATGTGAGAGAGGGAGGTGAGAGAAGGCAGGGGAAAATAAGTGTGTATTTAAGGTGAAGTTCCGCTTTAAGGGCTCTGAGTAGGGTTGCCACCTTTTCTTCAAGTCAAACCTGAACAGTTTAGCGGCGCACAGCAATTTTATTTTTATAGTATAAACTATAGAATGAAGTTAATAACAAGAGTCCCCCTTTACATCAGAGTCCACAGAGTTCCCCTTTTACATCAGTCCACATCTGAACTCAGAGTTCCCCTTTTACATCTGAACTCAGAGTTACCTTACACTGTAAGGGGGGACTCTGCAGACTCTGATGTAATGGGGAACTCTGTGGGCCTCTAACATAATGGATGTTCTGGAAACCCTGATTTAAGGGGACACACTGAGAGCTCTGATGTAAGGGGAAACACTGTGGCCTCTGGTGTAAAGGGGAACAAGGGGTGCTCTGAGAACCCGGATTTGCCTTAGTGTACGTACTCAGAGGCAGGAGAGAGAAGGGGGAGACTTCAGTCACAGACAGGGTTGGATGGTGAGCTCACTCACCCCTTGGCAGTCAGCACCTCTCATCCAGATCTATCTGAGGCTGCTCGATTTCAAATTTCCGGCCCCAACTTTCCTTTTCTGAGGCACAGCGCCGGGGATTGGAGTGTGGGCAGACAAAGAGGGGTAGGGGTGGGGAGAAGAGGTGCAGATTGAGCCCTCTCTCCTCTGTGTGTGTTTTTTATTTGGGGGGGGGGGGGGGGTGGTTGTTAGTGCTGGCTTTGGGCAGTGTGAAAGAGTGTAACGCACTCTTAGCTTAGGCAACTGCAGCCAGAAACCCTGCTGGTAAGCCATAGCCGGGTCTCAGACAGTCTGAAACCCGAACACATGATTCCAAACCCAAACTGTCCGGGTGAATCCTGGACAGGTGGCAACCCTAGCTCTGAGTCCCTGTTTGGAAGATCTCCCTCCACTTCCAATCCATTTGACAGGTGTCAGAACAGGAAGTAAGGTGAAATCTCTCCAAAGGAGACAGACGGCAATAAAAACAATTGTATAGAGTGAGGGAGGGTTAGAACCTCTGCCAGGTTGCTATTGATCTCTTGACCTGTGCGTTGTATATCCCCCGACACTTGAACAGGCACTTTGCAGGAGTTGGTGGAGAGGAGTTGAGTATTCTGTACCTCGTAGAGTGGGGACACAAGGGAGGATCTCCCCCAGGCACTGCACAGAGTAAACATGACCGCTTCTATATTTGTCGGATTATGATGGGTTTTTCTATATCCTGACTCAGCAGGTTCAACGATCCATGACACAAAGTCATAAAGGAGAAGCTAGGTATGTGAAAAGTCATGGCTCCAGCGATACGTAGGGCAGACAGCTCCTATGCATGTTGTAAAGCACTAAACTGGTTACGGTAGCAGAAGGATTGAGCAATAATGCATTTTCTTCCTCATTATGCACTGCTGACCCTGTGATATCACTGCAGCTCGCCAACAGAAGTTAAGTAAACAGCGTGTCTTTTTCCCATGAAGACTTTTAAAGGGAAACAACATTTTTAGTGGCTCCTTTTTTAGAAACTCCTTTAAAAAAAAAAAAAAAAAAAAATAAACAATATCCCTAGATGCCTCACCCTCTACCTATACATTTTATTTTACATACTGTATGTAATTCTTTATCACAAGCTTTCTGGGTAATGATATTTTATACATAGTTGCATAGGTCCAGCTTGGAATTATTATTATACAGGATTTATATAGCGCCAACAGTTTACATAGCACTTTACAACTTGACAGTAGACAATACAAGTACAATACACTTTAATACAGTAGGAATCAGAGGGCCCTGCTCTTTAGAGCTTACAATCTAAGAGGGAAGGTCAAGAGGTACAAGAGGTAACAACTGTGGGCGATGTGCTGATTGAGAAGATAACTGTACAGTTATTAGGTGGAGGCCAGATAGTCTTCTCTGAAGAGATGAGTTTTCAGGGATCGTATGAAAGTGGATAAAGTAGGAGAAAATCTGATAGATTGGGGTAGAGCATTCCAGAGCATGGGAGAGGCTCTGGAGAAGTCCTGAAGGCGAGCATTGGATGAGGTGACAAGGGAGCTAGAGAGCATGAGGTCTTGGGAGGAGCAAAGAGAATGATTAGGTTGGTATTTTGAGACTAGGTTAGTGATGTAGCTGGGGGCCAGGTTGTGGATGGCTTTGTAAGTTAAATTTGAATTTAATTTGTTGGCTGAGTGGCAGACAATGGAGGGATTGGCAGAGGGGTATAGCAAACACTGAGTGGTTTGTGAGATGGATGAGCCTGGCAGCAGCGTTCATGATGGACTGAAGTGGGGTTAGCCTATTTAGAGGTAAGCTAATGAGAAGGGAGTTGCAGTAGTCGAGGCGGGAGATGACCAGGGAGTGGATTAGAAGCTTTGTGGTGACATTGGTTAGTAAGGGCGTATCTTGGAGATGTTGTGGAGGTTGAGGTGGCAAATTTTAGATAGCGATAGGATGTGGGGCCAAAAGGTTAGTTCAGACTCCAGGATTACACCTAGGACCTTGGCATAGGGTGACGAGTTAATAGTTGAGCCATTGATGTTGACAGAGAAATCAGGGGAAGTGGCACCTGAGGGAGGAAATATCAGGAGCTCGGTTTTGGATAGGTTGAGTTTGAGGAAGTGACGTGACATCCAGGCTGATATGTCTGCTGGTAAGTTGGTGATGCGTGAGGAGACAGATGGAGAGAGCTGGAGGGGTGTAGAGATAGATTTGGGTGTCATCAGCGTAGAGATATTTAAAGCCATGGGATGCAATCAACTGACCCAGGGAGGTGGTGTAGATTGAGAAAAGGAGAGGTCCAAAATCAGAACCTTGGGGGACCCCAACGGAGAAAGGGAGAGGAGAGAAGGAAGTAGAGTTGTAAGTGACACTGAAGGAGCGGTGGGATAGGTAGGATGAGAACCAGCGAAGAGTACAGTCACAGAGACCAAATGAGTGGAGTTTATTGAGGAGGAGAGGGTGGTCCACTGTGTCAAAGGCAGCAGAGAGATCCATGAGAAGTAGTACAGAATAGTGTCCGCTGGTTTTATCCATTAGTAGGTCATTTGAGAGTTTAAGGAGAGCAGTTTCCAAGGAGTGTTGAGGGCGAAATCCAGACTTAAGGGGATCAAGAAGTTTATTTATGGTCAGATGGTCGCTCAGTCGGTTGTAGACCAGTCTTTCAAGAAGTTTGGAGGAGAAGGCGAGTAAGGAGATGGGACATAGGTTGTTAAGATTGGTGTGGTCCAGTGAGAGCTTTTTAAGTATGGGGGTGACTAGCGCATGTGTTGGAGTTTGGGAAGATGCCACAAGATGGAGAGGTTGAAAATGTGAGTTAGAGAGTGTAGAATTGAGTCAGAGGGTGAGCGTAGCATTTGTGAGGGAGAAGGATCCAGGGGGCAAGGTGGTTAGATGAGTGTTAGATAAAAGTTTAGTTGGAGTTGGAACTATGTAAATACCATAGCTATGGGATCCCTCTAGAACAGCCTTACACAACCTTTTACCTTTACCTTCCTTCTCTCCTCTACCTTTCTCCGTTGGGGTCCCCCAAGGTTCTGTTTTTGGACCTCTCCTTTTCTCAATCTACACCACCTCCCTGGGTCAGTTGATTGCCTCCCACGGCTTTAAATATCTCTACGCTGATGACACCCAAATCCATCTCTCCACCCCCCCCCCCCCCCCAGCTCTCTCCATCTTTTACCTCCAGAAGAACCCCTGATATAATTTTCAGGCTGCCCTGCTGCATTTCACGTTTCTTTTGGAAAATTTAGTAAATAAGTATATTTTATCCTTCACTGATGTGCGCTGATGCGGCACTGATAGGCGGTATGGATAAGCACTGAAAGGGAGCACTGATCAGTGCCCTAATTATCTGTGCAGATCTCTCCTGTGAGGGGATGCCACTGATCCGCTCTCCTTTTCTCACACACTGCCATTGTGAGGAAAGTCGGTAACCAGCATTTCCTTGTTTACATGTGATCAGCTGTGATTGGACACAGCTGATCACATGGGTAAAGAGCCTACATCATAGGCTCTTTACAGGGATCGAGAGAGGCGTCATGTCCCAGGGATATGATGTCATCCCAGAATGAGAGAATCACCCTGCCACCGTAGTTAAACAATACGGCGGGCAGGAGGTTGTTAAAGTAGAACTATAGGCAAAACCTTTTTTATTTTTCATTTTGGACAGAGAGGCTACTTTCACACTGAGGCACTTTACAGGCATTTTAGCGCTACAAATAGCGCCTGCAAAGCCCCTCTCCTGTCACTCCAGTGTGAAACCCTGAGTGCTTTCCCACTGGAATGGTGCGCTTGAGGAACTTTAAAAAAAAATTCCTGCAAGCAGCATCTTTGGGGCACTTTAGGAGCGGTGTATACATGGCTCCTAAAGCGCCCCTGCCCATTCAAATCAATCGGCAGCGGAGCTTTGCAAGTGCTATTAACCCCTTCATCGACCACTAGTGGGAGTTAATAGCGCCCAAAAAGCACAGCTAAAACGACGGTAAAGCGCTGCTAAAAAAACGGTGCTTTACCACCAACGCCCCCCCTGGCCCAGTGTGAAAGTCCCCTAAGGCTTGGTTCATACCTATGCATTCATAGGAAACCATGTTAAATGGACTGTAGTGCAAATCTGCAAAATGCAACAAAGCACTAAAAATGCATAGGTGTGAATCGGGCCTAAGGGAGGGTAATGACCGCTTTCAGATCTTTTTTATTAATACATTTTTCATTTTTGCCATCTGTGTTCCATTTTTTTTATCTTCACCTCCTGTCCCATAACCAAAACGGGAAGTGAGAGAAAATCTCTGCAAATGAAGGGAATTCCCGCCAGGTCACCAGAACTAGTGTCCCCATTTGAAGATTCCCCCTCTATTACTTTTCTGGGGTCAACCCAAAATTTGGTATTTTCTTTTAATTTCACTTTCAATGATGATGATAAACAAGACAAATCGAGAGGAGGAATCTCTATAATGGGGGACACGGACAGCAATAAAAAAAACTTGTTGTTCTAATCCCTCCCCACTATCCAAAGCTAAAAACTGTTTTTGCCTTTAGTTCTTCTTTAAAGGGACACAGGACTTAGTTTGATACCATTGGGTTATACTGCCACCTACAGGACGATTTGATCCCTTGAGTCCTGTGTCCCTTAATTGACAAGAAAAAGGATTTTACGGTATGTACAAACAGCCTGTTTTTTTTTTTTTGTGTTTTTTTATTAATTTAGGCATTTTTATACTCTCTATTTTCAATTTTACTTGATTGTCCTATTACTTGGACAGGACATAAAGTGCCAAGCAAACGTTACAATCTGATTGTAGAACGTCCAACGGATATGTAGTACATGGGCCTGTCCTATTGTATGAAGATTAAATGGTTTAGTAGGTCCTTTAAAATAGTTTTTTTGTAGATTCAAAGTTGTCTGTACAGAGATTACATTGTTATATTGTAATCGGTGTGTGTTGAGCCTTGAAGCCCAGGCAGACTGAAAGAGGGGAAAAAAAATAATCAAATGATTATTCAGTGTACATTTGATTGCAGCTAATGTAAGCAGCTACATTTTACATTGATATCAGCCTCTTGCAATCCCCTGTACAGCAGAGGTCAAACTAGAAGGAAGAAAAGTAGCAGCACAAGGACCCCAACATTTGTGCTGCAGTGATCATAGGCTAACAATGAGCATGCTGATAGGAGGAGCGAGCAGAGTGGCGGAGAGATGAGCTCATCAGTTTGCTGCTTCTCCTTTCACTGGCCAGTCACAGGCTGGTGGAGGGACTGAATCTGTTGGTTTTAGTTAACGACAGCAGAGAAAACTCAGCTCTGATAACCTTCCAGACAGAGCTGTGCTCTACTTGCTCCTATCTGCACAGCAGTAGCTGTCGGACCAAAATATAAAACCTTTAAGGGGACAAAAGGTTGCTGTAAAAAGTAAAGTATCGAACATAACTGAGAAAATTGGGAAAGGAGAATTTCCATGAAAAAAAGATGGAAATTCCCTGTTTGTACTTCCCTCCTCAGCAGCCAAACTTTATGGGACAGGTAACTGCAATTGCAGGGCATGTGTACAGTGCCATCTACTGGTGATATCTAGTATTTCCCCACAAACTATAGGATACAGTAGATCTTTATGGGTAACCATTGACTCCTGGTCAAGCGCCAGGCCACCATTTATCGTAAACAACAGTGTGACACAGGTTTTAAAGGAGGCTGTGAGAGCTGGGGACCCTTTGCTGTAATACGTTGAGGTTTTTTTAATCCAAAAAAAGGATTTGCATATACAAATATACATAAAGCTTTTTGAGTAATTACACAGAGCTTCATGTATACAAGGAATTAAAGGGAAAGGTCTGTGTTGTCTTAACTGACCAGCCAGAGACTCACTTTTTACTGCATGCAAGGAAGAATCGTTTAGGGACTATTCACACGTGTCTCTGGATGCCCTAAAATGTAATGGTTGCCCCACCAATGGCCCATAATGCCCATAATAAAAATTTGAGTTTGTTCCCATCTCAGCATGTTTTTGTTTTGTTTTTTTAAAAAGCAACATGTGCATTTTGTCCAAACTTTAGTCATTGGGAAGTCAATGGCAATGCAATATGGGTTTCCTTTTTACTCAAGATGATGGGGTTTTCAGGACCACCCGGAAGTCTAGGGCAGGGGTCTCCAAACTTTCTAAACAAAGGGAACGTTTATTATCTTTCTGACTTTAGAGGGGCCGGATTATGGCCGGTAGGAATAGAACATGTCCTGGTGTCAGTAACAATGCCCCATCATTGGTGTCCTTGAGAGGAATAGTGTCCCTTTATTGGTATCAGTGGAGGAATAGTGTCCCATCATTGGTATCAGGGAGAAGGAATAGTGTCATATCATTGGTGTCAGTGGGAGTAATAGTGTCCCATCTTTGGTATCAGTGGGAAAATAGTGCCCCATTGTTGGTATCAGTGGAAGGAGTAGTGGCCCATTATTGGTGTCAGTGGGAGGAGTAGTGGCCCATTATTGGTGTCAGTGGGAGGAGTAGTGCCCCGTTATTGGTGTCAGTGGGAGGAATAGTATGCCGTCATTGGTGTCAGTGGAAGGAATAGTATGCCGTCATTGGTGTCAGTGGGAGGAATAGTATGCCGTCATTGGTGTCAGTGGGAGGAATAGTATGCCGTCATTGGTGTCAGTGAGAGGACTAGTACCCCATTATTGGTGTCAGTGGAAGGAATAGTATGCCATCATTGGTGTCAGTGAGAGGACTAGTACCCCATTATTGGTGTCAGTGGGAGGAATTATGCCCCACCGTTGGTGTCAATGGGAGGAATAGTGCGCCAGCATTGGTATCAGTGGGAGGAATAGTGTCCCATAGTTGGTGTCAGTGAGAGGAATCGTGCCCCATCATTGGTGTCAGTGGCAGGAATTATGCCCCATTCTTAATGTCAGTGGGAGGATTAGCGCCCCAAGCAAGCAAAGGGTGGCACTTTGGAGACCATTGGTCCTCCCCTGTCTCTCTCTTTAGGAGAGCCCACCAACCAGTACCTCGTTAGTTGGCTTTGGCCGAACATGAGGACAGGGGTCCACCGGGCCTTTTGGCTAGGTGGACCTGGGTGTGCCTTACCCCATCAGGAATCTTTTGCCCAGGGGGTGAGGAAAGGATCCTTTTTCTTCAGGACTGAGACTATATGGCACACCCCACGTGTGCTTATTTGTGTGTGTTCACATGCACTTTTTTTCCCTCTCCTTTTAGTGTTTAGTTTTTGCGCACTGCACAGCAGGCTTAGAGAAAAACAAATAGAAGTCAATGGCATTTTGTATCGTGCATTTAGATGTATTGGCAACCGGTATTAAAAGAAAACCTTGATCAATGGCTGTTGACTATACACTCTGAACACCAATTTTAAAACCCAATACAAACACACTTGCCTAACACTACAAGGAAATGCTTTTACACACACCCATAGATTTGAATAGGCCCTATAAATTTGAGCAGAAAATGCCTTTTTTATTATATAAACGAGTTAGAGATTGCTTTGTGATAGTCATTTATGGTCATCTTTTTAAATAATTATGCATGCAAGGACACATGACATGCTCGTATAATAGATATTTGTAATCATCAAAGCATCAGAGGATGTAGGTCATGGCACGGTCGAATTAGAGATCATTTCAGGCCTCAAATCCAATAAAAAATAGCATCACAAGATTGATCTAGACTCAACCAGCCTATGTCAGCACAACAAAATCTAGATTTCATTTTTTTAAATCATTTTTATTAAGTTTTATACCCACAAAAGCCAGGCTTCATTAAAAAAAAAAAGTTTTGCCCAAAAAGTAGAAAACGGGTTCCATATTTCACTATATTGCCCTGGTACTGGTACCCCTCTTGTCATGTCCTGTGTACACCTATGCAAGATAATCGGACATTGGTTCTCTTGACCACATTTGCTTATTCCATCTCACACGTTGTATAACATAATAGAAAATTTATTGGAAAGAAATAGTTTTGCCAAGATTTATTAAATGGGTACATTACAAGATACAAAGTACATGGAAAGCAATGTGCTACGAAGTTGACTGATTACAGTAATGAGGCTGCTGAAAGTCATGATCCTACATGGAATTTTGGAGATGGCTATCTCAGCCACTGAGCCTAGACAGTGGGGTAGGGACCAACAGGAGGAGAGAGGGTGGGTGAAGTGAGGGTGAGGGAGTCAAATCAGGCGAGTCCTGTAGTTCTAACAGCAGTATCATGACACACAGAATTCAGGTCAAAGGAAGGATGGACGATGAAGAGTATTTGATTTAGGTGCCTCATGTTGGCATCGATGGTGTATGTATAGAGCGGTAATTCCTCAACCTGTTATATGATTGAGGTAATTGACCCACTCTCTGACATGTCATCTATCCGTCATGGAGTCACCGATTTGTAGTGTCTGGTCAAGTGCCCTACCTGCAGAGAGGAAGAGTTGAAGACCTTTCTTTACTACTTTAAGGGAGCCTGGGGTTATGGAGAGGTATCTCTGGAGTCTCCGGCCATGTCATACATATAACTCAGTTACATAGACTGAAAATGTCCTGTGATTTAGATTGTTGACCTACTCCCTGACATGCGGAACTGTCATTGATCTCCAGTGTTTGGGCAAAATTGCCCTCCTTACCTGCAGAGAGAAGATACCATAGTACTTTAAAAACTACTTTAAGGGAACCTCGAAATGTGCAGGGTAGAGCCATCTCTGGAGTCTCTGGCCATGTCATACCTGTAATTTGGTTACATAGACTGGAAATATATCCTATGATTTAGTTAATTGACCTAGTTCCTGACATGTGGAATAGTCACGGATCTACAGTGTCTGGGGAACAGTGTCCTACCTGAAGAGAAGCAGAGGAACTTGTTTTTTAATTTGTCTATCTATGGGATGGGGGTTAGTGTTGCTCTTCATATGTGACTTTTAGCCCCTTTTTCAACTTCTTACCTGAAGAGAAGAGGAATCATAGAAGACCTATCTTCCCAACTTTAAGGGATTCTGGAGAGTAGCGCTATCTCTGGAGTCTCCGGCCATATCATTCTCATAATTTGGTTATATAGACTGAAAATACCCCGTGATTTAGATTGTTGACCCACTCCCTCACAAATCATCATTGATCTCCAGTGCCTGGGGAACAATGCCCTCTGTATCTGCAGAGAGGAGAACTCATAGTCTTTTCTTCACTACTTTAGAGTAACCTTGAGTGTAGAGTTATCTCTGAAGTCTCTGGCAATGTCATACCTGCGATTTGGTTACATAGACTGGAAATATCCTATGATTTAATTCATTGACCCACCCCCTGACATGTGAAATAGACGTTGGTCTTTTTCAGTGTCTGGGGAACAGTGCCCTACCTGCAAAGAGGAGGAATCCATAGAAGATCTTTTTTCACTATTATAAGGGGTTCTGGAGAGTAGAGCGATCTCTGGAGTTAACGGCCATGTCATACCTGTAGTTCATTTACATAGACCAAACCTATCCTTCAGGTAGAGATGGCTATACCGACAAGTTCACCAGCTACTGTATATTTATGTGACTAAAGAAAATTGAAGTAAACTCGCTATTGTCTTTTACTGCCAGTAAACATAATTGTAGATATATGCAGAAGCTATGCCTGACCTTTGGGTACATGTGTGTAGTGTAGAGTTGCCACCTCATCCCTTTAAACCCAAACACTTTTGAATTACACCGGTTCTGAGGCTAATTTAAATGCAGATAAGGCACCAAGTGTGTTTAATTACCACCTTAATCAGCCACAGAACCTGTGTAATTAATATATGTTTGGGTTTAAAGGGATGAGGCGGCAACCATAGTGTAGTGTGGTTCCTTATCTAATGCAATACCAACATTTGGCAACATAGAGCAAAGAACAAACTGAGAAGAGTTTAGCTAGAGCAGCCTTTCTCTATCTTTTTACCACAAAGGCTCCCTTTAAATAATTTTTAGGTCCCAGGGAACCCCTACTAAAATAAAATAATTAGGGTCAGAGGATTAAGTGTCCCTTCGATAGGTGGCCATTGGGAAGAATGGTGTTTTCCACCAAAAAAAACGAAATGGCTTAAAATTCATAAAAAAAAAAAAAAAAATTGGAAAAACAAAAAAATTGTACACTAAATGCCTGTTGCTAGGGGGTCCCTCATAGTCTGCCTCCTTCAGTGCCCGGGCACTGACATCACTTCCCCTCGCCGCAGTCATTCATCTGGGACACGTGACAGGTCCAAGATGACTGCGCGGTGTATCACGGCGTGCAGCGCCGCTCGTGCATGTGCAGTGGGTGCCCGGCTGTGAAGCCACAGCTGGGTGTCCACAGTAAGAATGCCAACGCCGCGAGTGGAGTGGGGAACGAGGGGGGGGGGGCTTCGTTCCCCCGCATCGCTGGGCCCTGGGACAGGTAAGTGTCCAATTTATTAAAAGTCAGCAGCTGCAGAATTTGTAGCTGCTGACTTTTAAAAATAAATATTTTTTAAGGGGCACCCCACTTTAAAGACAGCTGAAAAGGATCAGTGGTGCCATGCTGTTGGCACTGCCAAGTGGTATTGGACCTGGAATTGGACCAAGTGGCAGACACCATAGAGAGGTCAATGAGCCACAGCTCAAGGAACCCTAACAACCCATGGAGAAACCCTGGTTGAGTAGGGCCGATCTAGAGGTTAACCCTGTTGTCTGATATTTTTTGTTCCCCGACAGTAGTGCTGCTTTTCCTGTAACTGAGTTTATCTCAGCAGTTACTAGCTGGGTCTAATGCCATTTCATAGTAACAGGAGATTCTAACAAATGTATCAAAATATGAACCAACGAGCTATTAAAAGAGTGAAAGTCGCATCAAAAAAATTACCATTATAGGTAGCCATAAATATACTTGCCGCAAAATACATTGTCGTTCCCCTTTAACAGTAATGAGCACACATATTTGGAAAGTTGACAAAGCTGTGTGGAGTTTACATCCTGACACTGAAGATTAATGAAAGCTTGTTTGTTGGATTTATTTTTAGCTTAAAAGACATTTAAGTCTAAGTGTTGCGTAGAACAGAGAGACTTAAACTGCTCCCGTATACTGTTGTTAGAATTCTAATTTGGGAATTTGCATTCCATGTTTTTTATTTCTAGAGGGCCTTATATATCAAACTTCCTGATGTAAACTTCTGTTGCTAGGAAAGATACACAGAAGATGGCGATGTATTTGTTTTAGCGCAGTTGGATTAAATCCACCGTTAAATCTTTTCTGCTCTCCGAGACCTCTAAGGAATCTTCCCCCAACATCGGCATAGATGGATGAACGTTTTTATGGGGGGGGGGGGGGGCTCGGGGGGGAATCCATTGGTATTGAGTGTAATGGCTAGTTTTTATGTAGTAGTGATTTGTATTCTATACAATTTTTATCTGTATTTTAATAACAAGATAGAATAATAGGGAAACATATAAAACAACCAGTAATAATATCACTAGGAAGCTTGGCATGCCACCTAAGGTATGTACAGATATGATTGTGTTTGTACATAATGTTACACTTCAAAAGTAACAAAGAAACAAACGGCTAAAAGAATAAGATAAAGACAGAGAGATAAAAGAATAAAGTAGATAAGATCGAGCGAGAGAAAAGAATAAAATAGGACAGATACATAGAAAGAGGGATAAAAGATTAAAATTGATAAACAAATTTGTGGAAGAAGTGTGGCAGTGGGGTCCGTTTTTAGATATGACGCCTCATCCCCAGAGAATTAGGGGAAAAAACTGTAGTTGGGGAAGAAGGGGTTCATCAGAGTATAGAGATTTGTAAAAGAAAAATGTATTACAAAAATATAACAATATACAAAAGTCACACTGGTTTCTGAAGAATTAATTAAATAACAAGTACTCAGAAGCGCATCCAATATCAACATGGGGCCAGAATATTATAAGCCTTGATGTGCTGGTAGGTCAAATCCTCCCTACATGTTTCGCCATGAAGATGGCTTCATCAGGGAAAATGGAGTAAGACCAGTGTAAAAAGACGATTCTATAAAAGAAAAAAAAAGCTTTTATTTTTTTCTGTTGATTTGGATGTGCTTCTTAGTACCTGTTGTTAGTTAATTAATTCTTCAGAAACCAGTGTGATTGTATATTATATTTTTGTGATACTTGTTAATAATTATCTGCGGATGAGGTGCCATATCTGAAACGGACCTCACTGCCACAATTCTTCCACAAATTTGTTTATCTATTTTAAGGGTACAAAAGAATTTCCAGGGCATTAGATATACAATGCAACACAGTGAAGTAAGTCGTCAACAACTGGAGAAAATATGACAACACAGTTTTTCAATTGAGTTGTACAGTTTATAGGTCACATTAAAGGTGGAAAAAGTTCTGAAATTATTTATTTATCTTTGTCTCATTTTTTTACATCACAGAAACCTGACATTTTTATATCCACTGTAGAGGAGAGAGAGAGATATAAAAATAGTTAGGCAGGTAAGTAGAGAGATACATAGATAAAGAGAGATGAAAGAATAAAGTACATAGGATCGATAGAGATAAAAGATTAAAGTAGGTAGATGGATATATAGATCGAGCAAGAGAAATAATATAATAAAGTACAGTGGAACCTTGGATTACGAGCATAATCCATTCCAGGAGAATGCTTGTAATCCAAAGCACTTGCATATCAAAGCGAGTTTCCCCATAGAAGTCAATGGAAACTCAGATAATTTGTTCTGCATTGACTTCTATTGCATGCAATACCGCATGTGGCGGGGACGGGGACAGCTCGTTTGAACTCGGAAAGCCTCGGAAAGGAGTGTTTCCGCGTATTTCCAAATGGCTCCGAACCGTTCCGAGTGTCACCGGCGCCCCCCGCACCTCTGGCAAAATGCGGTACTGCACACCCCATTAGCTTGAATTCTGCTCGTTTTGCGAGACAACACTCGCAAACCTAGTCATAATTAAAAAAAAAAAAAAAAAAAAGTTGCTTGTCTTTCAAAATGCTCGTTTACCGCGTTACTCGTTAACCAAGGTTTCACTGTAGTGACAGATAAGTTTGCATAATAACTCGCCCAGTTTAAGTGTACATTTGTTTTGTGCAATAGGGGCAAAAAAAAATTATTCGGCCACTTCCCAAGCTGGATGAATGTTTTTAACTAATTTAAAAATGCCACATTTGGCCCTCACTCTGGATGAAGGAGCACAGAGACACCTTTGGACAACAGCATTATTAATCTGGTGGGAAGGGGGTGTTAGATGGACTAGCAGATTTGGATACACTAAATAACTGAAGCCAAACTCCAGCTCACACTGTATAATCGTTTACGCTAAACAGTTTTTTTTTTTCATAGATAAATAAAAGCTGATCATTGTAAGCAGCCTTGTCCGTGTTAAAAGGTTTGTATAATCCCTCTAACTGCTAAATCTTCAGGAAAGCTTGTTTGAAAAACAACAGACTTACTGGACTGATCACCAGATGAAAAAAAATCTGAAACAGAAAACTAATGCAGCCCCCACATGTAAGAATTAATATGCTGCAGTATTAATGTTCGCTTTTGAGTTTAATACCTATTTAAAAATACCACATTTGGCCACTAGATAGAGTTAAGTATGAAAGGATTTTTCTACAATCCTTAGCGCCATCTAGTGGTCCAATGCAGTATTTTTTATTTTTTTAAAAGGGAAAAACATTTGACCAGCACAGAAAATGGCTAAACAACATTTGTTTTTTAGACCCATTTGCACAGAACGAATGTACATGTACTTCACTGGGTGAATTGCTATGCATTTTTTTTTTTTATATATATATCATTCGTAAGTTAGCATGCTCTGTTATCCTGGGCTGTCCATACTGTTTGTTCAATACAGCACAGCCCTGCTCTTTGTGTTATGGGAAGCAGGATGCAGAAGTTGAGGTTGTGGGTCACAGCAATGACCCCAGCTGGCTAACACTGTCATCTTCTTCTGGAAACTGTACATGTCCTTGAAGTTTGGTAACAGCAATTAATGAAAAGCACAGCGGGAGGGGGAAAGGTCACATTCATAAGCAGCTCTGGGTAAGTAGTGGATTTGGTAGGAGGCAGAGTCCAACCACGGGCTGCAAACATTCACATGGAGCTGAAATCTGTCCTCTGCCCACGTCTCGTCTTCTACAGCAGAATTGAGCAATATCACATGGGGGGGGAGGATTTAATAGAAGCGGAGCACTCAGAATCTGGTGCAGCTGTGCATAGTAACCAATCAGCCTCTAACTTCAGCTTGTTCAATTAAGCTTTGACAATAAAACCTGGAAGCTGATTGGTTACTGTGCACAGCTGCACCAGATTCTGTGTGCACCAGGTTTAGTAAACCTCCCCCTTAGTATAGCAAATAGTTGTTTATACATTCGGTCTGATAACTATGATTAGAACCTACTGTTCTTCATTTAGAGAGACTGTTCCTCTTTTAGAAGCTCTGGTCCCTATTTCTCCTTTTTTTACTCTGCTGTAAAGATATGCAATAGTTGGGGCCCTTTCACACTGCTCTGTAGCAAAAAAAAGCGGTAGAACGGCATATGCGTTTTTACTGTGATTTTGCTGTTTGAGATGCGTTTCCTGTGTTTTTGGGTTGCCTGCATCTGTGAAAAATGAACATGTGACTCAAAAATGCACCAAAACCGCAAATCACGGTGTGTTTGGACCGTAATTTTGCGATGATTTCCATTTATTTCTGCAGGAAGCTGTGTTTTTGCTGCGGTTTTCAAAACCTCAAAGATGCAGCATGCAGGACTTTTCAAAACTCACTGCACCTGTAAGGCAGCGGTGTAAAGAGTCCCATAGGATTTAAGGCCTGGTTCACACCAATGCATTTTTAGTGCTTTTTGCACTACAGAACGTGACCCGTAGGAAACCATGTTGGACCCCTTTCAAACTGAGGCATTTTTCAGGCTTTCACACTGGGGCGGTGGGGGCGCCGGCGGTAAAGCAGCGCTACTATTTAGCGCTGCTTTACCGTAGTTTTAGCAGCGGTATTCGGCCGCTAGTGGTGCGGTTTTAACCCCCCACTAGCGGCCGAAAAAGGGTTAAACCTGTTATAGCCGTGCTGTCCCATTAATTTTCAATGGGTAGGAGCGGCGAATACACGGCTCCTTCACCGCTCCAAAGATGCTGCTAGCAGGACTTTTTTTACAGTCCTGCTAGCGCACCGCTCCAGTGTGAAAGCACTCCAGCTTTCACACTGGAGTGAAAGGAGACGCTTTTTTCAGGCGCTATGCAGGCGCTATTTTTAGTGCTGTAGAGCCTGAAAAATGCCTCAGTGTGAAAGGGGGCTAAAGGGCTAAAAAATAGCGCCTGTAAAGCGCCTGAAAAACGCCTCGCCTGCCACCCCAATGTGAAATCCCGAGTGCTTTCACACTGGGGCGCTGCGCTGGCAGGACATAAAAAAAAAAAAAAGTCCTGCAAGCAGCATCTATGCACCGCTCCTCCACCGCCCTTGCCCATTGAAATGAATGGGCACCGCTGTCGAATCGCCTGCAAAGCGATTTGGCAACAGCGCTACACGGGCGAATTTAATCCTTTCCTCAGCTGCTAGCAGGTGTTAAAAGCTCCCCGCTAGCGACGAATAGCGCCGCTAAAACAACGGTAAAGCGGCCCGCAGCTCAATGTGAAAGGGCTTTTAAATGGACTCTAATGCAAATCTGCAAAATGCGAAAAGCACTAAAAGTGCGTAGGTGCGTAGGTGTGAACCAGGCCTTGTTTTTTTTTGCATTTCTCTTGCAAGGTAAAAACACAGGAAAAACGTATAAATGTGAAAGGACCCGTAGGCTCAGTTCACACCTATGCAGTTTGCTTTTGATCCATTTTTGCTGTGCGTTTTGCATTTTTGTACACGCGATTTTGCGGCAATTTGCATTTTTTTATGTTTTTGACAATTTGTTGTTGAGCAGATTAGAAAAAATGCAAAATCAATGTAAAATAAAGGTAAAATTGTGTCAAAAATGCACTACGTGCTTTTCTGCAGCCTCTCCATTGAAGTCTATTGAACTAAAAAATAAAAGAAGCAGTTTTTCATTTAAAAAAGCAGAGATGTGAACGTGTCCCATAGGAAACCATGTTAAATGAACTGTAGTGCATTTCTGCAAAAAAACACCGAAAGACGCAGAGTTTTCATCCATTCTCCGGATTATTACTTTGGTTATTTTAATTCTAATATAAGGACTCTTTCAGACAGGCATTAACCTCTCTCCTGCATGCTGAACCTGTGTTCAATGCGTCTGCATTCTTCTCAGAGCTGCATGCAGGCGTATAGAAGTGGATGCAGGCGCATAGTCGGCACAGACGCAGCCGCATGTCAAAATCTGACATGCATACAGATAGATGCAGGTGGACAGATGCAGATGCTGTGCATGTAGGTGTGTCGTTAAAGTCACTGCGCCTGAATCTACCTCTGTGGGCAGCTACGAGATAGACTCAGAAAACAGCGGCTCAGCGCGCAGGACGGAGGTCAATACCCTTCTGAATGAGCTCTTAAAGAGGAAGTAAACTGTTTTTTTTTTTTGTTCTTCCCTGAAAAGTAAAGGCATAATGTGCTAGTATACGGCTGTGTGACTGGTTGGAACCGCGTGACGTTACTCACGTGCATATGTGCGGGAGCCGCCGATCACAGCACTGAATTCTGAAGAAACTACACAGCCGTTCCTTCAGAGCACATGCGCCAATTACATCATTGGCGCAGTATACAGTGAAATTTTGTAAGGTCACAAAGGCTGTATAGGCCTTCACTTGCGTAAATACGTGCATGCGTGCAAAGATACAACCCTGACTATACGCATCCAGGGGCGTATGGCCATATGCAATGTACACAGAAGTATGAGTATGCAGCCATTTCGTTTCTATGAGTGGCAGCATGCAGCACATGTGGCTCCCGGGAAGGGTATTACGCCTGAATTTTGTTATGCAGCCCTAGGTGCCCATGTGCGTGAGACCTGATTATTATGGTTAACGGAGCAAAAAGAAGCAAATCCGTTCATAGCAGGGGCGGACTGACCATTTGGCCACTCGGGCACTGCCCAAGGGCCCCGGGCCACTAGGGGGCCCCATCAGGGTTGCCAGTCTCAGTAAAACCAGGGACAGTATGTAAAAATCCGTGTTTTTTTTTTTTTTTTTTTTTTTTACATATGTCTCTGAAATGTCCCTAACCGACATCCTTTTGGTCTAAAAATCCCGAGATTATAGCTGCCCCACCTCTCCAGTACCTTCTTAGCCAATAGAAACATGTCTGTGTATACTGTGTGTATATGTATGTGTATACCGTGTGATTGTATACTGTGTGGCCCCCATAATCTCTGATTGCCTGGGGGCCCCATAATCTCCTATTGCCCGGGGGCCCCATGAGTTGTCAGTCTGCCCCTGGTTCATAGTTATGTTTTACATACAGTTTATGGGTGCACCCCTTCATTAATGTTGCTTTTCTATCTTGTAGTTTGTCCAGATGGGGACCTCGACACAGACTCCGAAAAACAGATTGACAGTTTGTATCTTAAAGCTCTGGAGGGCTTCGTAACAGTTATCACTCAGGATGGTGACATGATCTTCATCTCTGAGAACATCAACAAGCACATGGGTTTAACACAGGTGAGCAGCCAACTGCCGTTTATGGAGGTTTTATGCCCCATACACACGATCAGACTTTCTGTCAACAAAACCGTGGATTTGTGTTCGAAGGATGTATGTTGGCTCAAACTTGTCTTGCATACACACGGTCACACAAATGTTGGCCAACCATTCCGAACGTGGTAACGCGGTGGCGTACAAGACATACGACCAGCCGAGAAAAATTAAGTTCATTAGCCAGTGCGGCTCCTTCTGCTTGATTCCGAGCATGCGTGAACTTTTGTGCGACGGACTTGTGTACACACGATTGGACTTTCCAACAAAAAAGTTTTGCTGGCGGAAGATTTGAGAACCTGCTAGCAAACATTTGTTGGCGGAAAGTCCGACAACAAATGTTCAGCGGAGCATACACACGGTCGGACTTTCCGACAACAAGCTCACATCCAACATTTCCTGTTGGAAAATCCGACTGTGTGTATGCGGCATTAGAGTTCTTAAAGTGGAACTTCACCCAAATGGCGAAGTTCCATTCTTCCTCCAACTCCTCCTCTCCTCCTTTACATTTGGCACTTTTTTTTTTGGAGGTGGGGGGGGAAGCAGGGTCCTGATTGACAGGTACCCACTCCTCTGCTTCCGGTCAGATCACCGCGCCGATCTCAACGGATGTTCACCTCCCCTTTCCCCCGCAGCCTTCTGGGACACATTACAGGTCCTAGAAAACTGCAGGACCAATCATAGAACGATTGCACAGTTGGAAGCCGGCTGTGAAGCCACAAGGCTTTGCTGCCGGTTTCTTGTAGTGGAGATGCTTGCGCTCAAGGACGATTGAAGAATGTGCTGAAGTGAAGTGCTGAAGGTGCTGGAGTGATCCCGACTTTACAGTCGGGGTCCAACCAAATGCCTGGACCAGCAGCGGGCTTGGCTTTACAGCGAGCCACTTTGAGACTAAGCCAGCCCCTCCCGCCTCTGCACAGCTCAGTTCTCAAGTCAGTGCTGGAAGAGTAGAGTGGAGAGCTGATGACTGACCATCCCGGCTCTCTGCTCAGAGCGGAGGGGAGAACTGAGCAATCAGCGGTGATTGATCACTCAGTTGTAGAGTGCTGAGCCAACGAAAGGACAGATGCACCATCGGATCGATGCTGCTTCCACCTACGTGAGTATTATTGTCCGTCCCCCCCCCCCCCCCCCCCCCCCCCAACCAACACCATACTTTTCTTTAAATTCTAAAGGCAAGGGAAAGGATTGCTTTGATTGCTCAAGTAATTTTTTGGAATGTATCTCTTTGTCATGTTAGTGTGACAGTCAGAGAGTAACACACAGAAAGTAGGAAATCTATCTATACATCAGTCTGAGTTAAAAGCACCTACAATGATATGATGGTAGATATTTAAAGAGAATAATAATTTTCTCTTGTAGGTCGAATTAACAGGACATAGTATCTTCGACTTCACCCATCCCTGCGATCACGATGAGATTAGAGAGAATCTCAGTTTGAAATGCGGTATGTTGATTTTCATTTGAATTTTGCACATTTTCAGAATCCCAGGCAAGGCAAATCTAAACATATGATGAAACAATACTTGAAGCAGTTTAGCCACAAAAAAAAGTTTCTCTACTGCTTTAGTTACATTACTTCGAACAGGGCAGCCCTGCAGGAAAGATTTCGACAGAATCCAGCACCAGTGGCGGCTGGTGGTTTTTCCTTTTTGGGGGGGCATCACTGGTGGCAAACCCACCCACCCCACCCCCGGAGGACAGTCAGGACATCACTTACCCCCTCTATGAAGCATGCAGCTTGTCCGGCAGATTTCATCCTCCTCCTGTTGTGTAGATCACAGTGGCATCCTCCTCCTCTTAGGCGTACAATAGGATCGACTGACCTTTCTGCCAATCGGGAAACGGGTAGAATATTAAGTTGCTTTTCTAACACACCTGGGTGGGCTCCGAGCGCAATGCTCTGCGCCACCAGTCCACCCTATTTTGAAGCCTATTAAAGTCTATGGCTCTAATTGGGTGCTTCTAAAAACCACCCCCGCTGCTGTAATTCATGCGCCCGGTGTCCCAAAAGTGGCCGGACGCATAAATAGGGGGTGGCCGCGGCGGCCATGGATCGATTCATGCTATGCATGAATCTATCTACTAATCATATAGGCGGTGGCGTGGACAGAGGAGGCGGCTCCCGTGCGCACTTAATGAACGGGCCACCGCTGTCCAGCACCCTGCATGTGCTGGGACATACTTCATTATAGGTAAGTAATGTTAATAAAGCAAAGAAAAAAAATGTTTTTTAGGTAAACTTTACCTTTGAAAGTGACACTGTCTTCTTGCTTATTTAGAACAAGACACCATTTGTTAAAAAAAAAAAAGAACAAGACATGAATCATAAGAATCTCAAACTAATGTCAAAAGCACGCTGCATTTGCTCATGGTCAAAAGCCTAAAGCCCATCCACATAGGCCCTAAATGTGGCTACCCTAGAATTTGGGGATTTCTTCCACGTTTTTTTCTTACCAGTAATTAAGGATGCGCCACGATGTACAGACTGCTGGATTCTGTAGAAATCTTCATTGCAGGGCTGCCCTGTCCTCTTCCTGCTGCTCAATTTTGGTCAGATGAGACCAAAATTGAGCTTTTTGGCAATCACTCAACTGGCGGTGTTTGGAGGAAGAAAACTGCTGACTATGACCCTAAGAACACAAGCCCTACAGTGAAGCACGGAGATGGAAACGCTATGCTTTGGGGCTGTTTCTCTGCCAATGGTACAAGCCAACTTTGCTGCATTGAGGGGGCAATGGATGGGGCCATGTATTGTAAAAGCTTGGATGAGAACCTTCTTCCCTCAGCCAGAACACTGAAGGTCGTGGATGGGGCTTCCAGAAATAAATACAGTAAAACCTTGGTTTGAGAGTAACTTGGTTTGACAGCACTCTGGAGGTTAAAATGGAAGTCCACCCTAACACTAAAATCTCTAAATCTTAAGGCATCTACGATCTAAGACTAATATCTATCTAGCCCTGTAAAGAAGAAATCAGTATACATACCTTTTTTGAAGCTGGTCCATTTCGGTCTCCAGCGTCGGAAGCTATGTGCAGAGGAGACGGCCGACAAAGCTTTGGTCTCTGGAGCTAGCGTAATTCACAGTCAGGCTTGCTATGACAAGTCATTACATCAGGGTATGACTGTGCTTTAATATGGAAAAATCTTCTTTGTCATTTTTTGGTAATTTATGCATAATCAGCTAAAGCTGTGACACAAAAACAGCCCAAGTTGGCAGGAAGTGGTGATAATTCTATCCTCATTTAACCAATTTAGTTGCTTTTGACCTAATAGACCCACCGTTGCCAAATTTGGGCTGTGAAATTATCTGATTTGTCTGATCATAGACGGATCCGGAATTCCTATGATCAAACCTTTTGTGTCCTGGGCCATGGCAGACCAAGGCTGAACAGCAGCCAGGCTAAATCGGAGTATGTCTTCTCCGCCCAGTCAGAGCGCTGCTGCCAACCAAGTACAATTATGAGGACCAGGTGCAGGATATATATAGAATGCTGGGAGTAGTACTGTTTTTTCTTTTCTTCTGGATTTGGCTGGTGTTGAGGTGCTCTTTCCACCCCCTTTGCTAATTGCTTGACGTGCCAAAATGCCAGTCTGGTCCACAATCCTAATTGGAACCAAGCACAAATATAATAATTTGTTACGAGTCGAGAGGGGTGTGCAAACTCTAAGGCCTCCCTCACACGGCCATTTGGCCACATACAATGGATTCCAGTGGTAATAATCGGCAAATTCTTGCATGTGAATCGTGGCAGCTGGACAGCTTAAATAAACTGCATCCAGGCTCGGACATCCATCCCTAACTGCAGGTAATCCCATGGTGTGTGGCTACATGTCTACCGCCATGGCCGCTGTCGGCCTGTCATTAGTTTATATACAGTGGGGAAATTTATTATTTGATCCCCTGCAGAGTTTGTCCACTTACAAAGAAATTAAGGGTCTATATCATTTAAAATACACCTATGCTAAAAATTAGAGACAGAATATCAACCAAAAATTCTGAAAAAAAAAACACATTATACAAATGTCACAAATTGAGTTGCAGTTCAGCGAGTAAAATTAGTAATTGATCTACTATAGAGTTGCCACCTCATCCCTTTAAACCCGAACACATATGAATTACACAGGTCCTGAGGCTAATTAAATGCAGATAAGGCACCAAGTGAGTTTAATTACCACCTTAATCCGCCACAGAACCTGTGTAATTAATATGTGTTTGGGTTTAACCGCTTCCCGACCGCCTCATGTAGATATACGTCAACAGAATGGCACGGGCAGGCAAAAGCACGTACCTGTACGTCCCCTTTAATTTGCCTGCCCGGGGGGCGCGCGCGCGACCCGGTCGGGAGCTCCGTGACCACGGCCGCGGGACCAGCGGACCCGATCGCCGCTGGTATCCCGCGATCGGGTTACGGAGCTGAAGAACGGGGAGAGGTCTATGTAAACAAACCTCTCCCCGCGCTTCCTACACTGACTGTCAGTGATCGGCGGTTCCCTGTCATCGGGAACGCCGATCAATGACGTCAGACGTACAGCCACGCCCCCCTACTGTAAAAAAAAAACACAACACGTCTCACTGACTCCTCCCCGCCCCCTAGTGGTTAACCCCCTAACTACAACTGTCATTTACATAGGAATCAGTGCTATTTAAATAGCAGTGATTGCTGTATAAATGACAAATGTCCCAAAAATGTGTCAAAAATGTCCGATGTGTCCGCCAAAATGTCGCAGTCACAATAAAAATCGCTGATCGCCGCCATTACTAATAAAAAAAAAAAATATTAATAAAAATGCTATAAAACTATCCCCTATTTTGTAAACGCTATAACTTTTGCGCAAACTAATCAATAATCGCTAATTGCGATTTTTTTTTTTACCAAAAATATGTAGAAGAATACGTATCGGCCTAAACTGAGGAAAAAAAAAATTTTTTTATATATTTTTTGGGGATATTTATTATAGCAAAAAGTAAAAAATATTGCATTTTTTTCAAAATTGTCGCTCTATTTTTGTTTATAGCGCAAAAAATAAAAACCGCAGGGGCGATCAAATACCACCAAAAGAAAGCTCTATTTGTGGGAAAAAAAGTACGCCAATTTTGTTTTGGAGCCACGTGGCATGACCGCGCAATTGTTAGTTAAAGCGACGCAGTGCCGAATTGCAAAAAGGGGCCTGGTCCTTTGGCTGCCAATTGGTCCGGGGCTGAAGTGGTTAAAGGGATGAGGTGGCAACAGGGGCGGACTGACCATTCGGCCACTCGGGCACTTCCCGAGGGCCCCGGGCCACTAGGGGGCCCCATCAGGGTTGCCAGCTTCAGTAAAACCAGAGACAGTATGTAAAAATCAGTTTTTTTGTTTACATCTGTCTCTGAAATGTCCCTTACCGACATCCTTTTGGTCTAAAAATCCAGAGATTATAGCTGCCCCACCTCTCCAGTACCTTCTCAGCCAATAGAAACATGTCTGTGTATACTGTGTGATTGTATACTGTGTGTGTGTGCACTGTGTGGCCCCATAATCTCTGACTGCCCGGGGGCCCCATAATCTCTGACTGCCCGGGGGCCCCATAATCTCTGACTGCCCGGGGGCCCCATAATCTCTGACTGCCCGAGGGCCCCATGAGTTGTCAGTCCGCCCCTGGGTGGCAACCATAATCTACTACCAATCAACAATAATTCTGTCTCCCACAGACTGGCTACTGTATGTGGTACACAGATTAGTCCTGTCAATTTTAAGAAGGTGCGCCTAACGACAACTCATTATGTGTATAAAAGACACCTGTCCACAGAATCTTTCTTCCATTCAAACCTCACCATCATGGGTGAGACCAAAGAGCTGTCAAAGGACATCAGGGACAAGATTGTAGACCTGCGCAAGGCTGGAATGGGCTACAAGACCATCTGCAAGAAGCTTGGGGATAAGGAGACAACTTTTGGATTGAATTTTCGCAAATGGAAGAAATACAAAATAACCATCAATCGCCCTCGGTCTGGAGCTCAATGCAAGATTTTGCCTCATGGGGTAAGGATGATCATGATGATCATAAGAAAAGTGAGGGATCACAGAAGGTACTGTGGTCAGATGAGGCAGCATCCGCAAGGTCCCCCTCCTCAAGAAGGCACATGTACTGTGGTCAGATGAGACCAAAATTGAGCTTTTTGGCAATCACTCAACTGGCGGTGTTTGGAGGAAGAAAACTGCTGACTATGACCCTAAGAACGCAAGCCCTACAGTGAAGCACAGAGATGGAAACGCTGTGCTTTGGGGCTGTTTCTCTGCTAATGGTACAAGCCAACTTTGCTGCATTGAGGGGCCAATGTATGGGGCCATGTATTGTAAAAGCTTGGATGAGAATCTTCTTCCCTCAGCCATAACACTGAAGGTCGTGGATGGGGCTTCCAGCAATAAATACAGTAAAACCTTGGTTTGAGAGTAACTTGGTTTGACAGTGTTTTGCAAGACAAGCAAAATTTTTAAATAAATTTTGACTTGATATGCAAGTGATGTCTTGATATACAAGTAGTGTCACGTCACAACTGAGTATGAAAGAGAAGAGAGGCGCCTCTAAGTCTAACAATATGGTTACATTTAATGAAGGTACAACATTTAGAAACTCGCGTGGTTAATGATTAAAAGAGGCACATCTAAGTATGCAGGCATCCAGGGTAAAGATGTCCACATAGACCATCCTCCGCACCGCCATTGACGACGTCCCTTCCACGTCCCTCCATGAGTGCTTCAAGTCTCTCTTTTAGATTGCTCTACTGCAGGGTAGTCTTCCTGGTCACGATTGCAAACAGCTTTACCCCCGGATGTCTGCATACTTGGATGTGCCATTTTTAATCCTCAACCATGATAGTTGCTAAATGTTGTACATTCATTAAATGTAACCATATTGCTACACTTAGAGGCACCTCTCTTCTCTCTTTCTCTCTATCTCCTGTTGGATTTTGCTTCTAATCCCCTTGTGGAGGCTTCCATTTGTGGATGGACATTTTATGGTTACACAACCTATCACATTGCTATAATCTTTTTATACAGACTATAAACTGAAGGACCTATGAATAAATGGTTGTGGAACAAATCATTTGAGTTTCCATTATTTCTTATGGGGAAATTCGCTTTGATATACAAGCACTTTGGATTACAAGCATGCTTCCGGAATGAATTCTGCTCGCAATCCAAGGGTTTACTGTAAAAAGAAAAAATCAGTCTCTCAAATGGACCATAATGGTCAAATGAAAAATTTATGGAGGGAGCTGAAACTTTGAGTTGCCAAGCGGCAGACAAGAAACCTTAAGGATTTAGAGAAGATCTGTAAAGAAGAGTGGACCAAAATCCCTCCTGAGATGTGTGCAAACCTGGTCACTAACTACAAGAAACGTCTGACCTCTGTGCTTGCCACAGTTGCCACCAAGTACGAAGTCATGTTTTTCTTGGGGATCAAATACTTAATTTACTCACTGAACTGCAACTCCATTTATAACATTCGTATCATGTCTTTTTTTTCTGGATTTTTGGTTGATATTTTTTGTCTCTCATTTCAAATACACCTATGATAAAAAATATTAGACCCTTTTATTTCTGTGTAAGTGGGCAAACTTACAAAATCTGCAGGTGATCAAATACTTTTTTCCCCACTGTAGACAATGCTATTTGCATGCGCCAATCATTCCAGCCGCAAGAATCCTCTGATTCTTGCAGCTGGAGAGTAAAGTGTATAAATGAGCTTGGGATTGGTCAGAACCCAAGTTCACTGAACCCAGAAGGAAGCTAATTAGGTCAATGGTCAATGTCATTGTCCACATATGGCCATGTGTCCAGGAACATCCCTGCCCTTTTGTGCAGGGTAGGGAATGCCAGGGCTGCAGCTGATTGGCTCAGGGCTAAAAGCTTCCTTCTGGGTTCGGTTGAACCCAGGCTCATCCCTAATCAAGAGCCCATCTCTATCCACTTTTCAAGATTAAATTCCAATTTTCACTTTACTGCACAAACGATTTGTACGATAGAAATCCTGTATTATAATAATAATTTTATATGGCCTGTTTTAATTTAACATGAAGGTGCAGGACTAAACAAGAAGAACAAAGACGCAAGTACAGAACGGGATTTTTTCATGAGGATGAAATGCACCGTCACCAACAGAGGCCGAACCGTGAATCTCAAATCTGCTACCTGGAAGGTAAACCAATGTTTTTTATTTAACCCAGAACTCCCTCCGGAAGAAAATACTAGTAAACCTTTTTAATGTCAGGTTATTTTTCTTTTTGAGCAAGAACTGCAAGTGTCACTCTTCATTTAGATACTCGCTCCTCGCAGCTAATTTTTTTAATTATAGAAGGAGCTGCGGGGGATTGCAGTGTGTGTCATAGCTAGTTGATTTGTAGATGATGTTTTAGGCAAGCTTCATTTTCTGCTATAGGCTCAACATTTTTTGGAACATTTCCTCTTTAATTAAACAGCAAGCAGGCTGTAAATGGTGTTTCATTATTTGTGACGGAATCGTTGTTTTTGAGTCCTATCGGTAGCATTTTCTATGTTCCTCTTATTGCAGATACACTATATTACCAAAAGTATTGGTACGCCTGCCTTTACACGCACATGAACTTTAAGACCCCTTTCACACTGAGGGCACATTGCAGGCGCTATAGCGTTAAAAGTAGCGCCTGCAAAACGCCCTAAAACAGCTGCTCTATTCACTCCAGTGTGAAAGCCCGAGGGCTTTCACACTGGATTGGTGCGCTGGCAGGACATCAGAAAAAGTCCTGCCAGCAGCTTCTTTGGATCGGTGAACTCACCGCTCCTCCACCGCTGCTCCCCATTTAAATCAATGGGGCAGCGCTGCGATACCCCCCTTTCGGCCGCTAGCGGGGGGTTAAAACCGCCCGCTAGCAGCCGAATATCGCCAGTAAAACGGTAAAGCGGTGATGAAAATAGCGCCGCTTTACCGCTGACGCCTTAGGCGGCGCAGTGTGAAAGGGCTTTAATGGCATCCCAGTCTGAGTCCGTAGGGTTCAATATTGAGTTGGCCCACCCTTTGCAGCCATAACAGCTTCAACTCTTCTGGGAAGGCTGTCCACAAGGTTTAGGAGTGTCTATGGGAATGTTTGACCATTCTTCCAGAAGGGCATTTGTGATGTCAGACACTGATGTGGATGAGAAGGCCTGGCTCGCGGTCTCCGCTCTAATTCATCCCAAAGGTGTTCTATCGGGTTAAGGTGCAGGCCAGTCAAGTTCCTCCACCCCAAACTGGCTCACCCATGTCTTTATGGACTTTGCTTTGTGCACTGGTGCGCAGTCATGTTTGAACAGGAAGGGGCCATCCCCAAACTGTTACTACAAAGTTGAGGGCATGAAATTGTCCAAAATGTCTTGGTATGCTGATGCCTTAAGAGTTCCCTTCACTGGAACTAAGGGGCCAAGCCCAACCCCTGAAAAACAACCCCACACCATAATCCCCCCTCCACCAAATGATTTGGACCAGTGCACAAAGCAAGGTCCATAAAGACATGAGTGAGTTTGGGGTGGAGGACCTTGACTGGCCTGCACAGAGTCCTGATAGAACACCTTACAACCAAAAATACAAACACAAGGATGCACTGGAGAGGTTGAGACCAGCCCATTCATTTTGCATTGGTTGGGAATGTGTCTAAATGCATAAAAAAACATGTGTGCACTAGTTTGGTAGTGTTAACACACTTGAGCTGCAGCTCACCACAACGCACAAGAAATTAACCCCAACTGACTAGTATAAGTTCACCTTTTGTGAAAATAAAAAATAAAAATTGCACATCTTTTTGCAGGTAAAAAAAAGTACATTTATTATTTTTTTACATTGCAGCCTTTAAAGCATTGCACCTGCGATCAGCAGATCGTTGGTTCAATGCGATGATCCTGCTGCCTGTACCTCCGATAGGAGCAGGCAGTTACTGAATGGCAGGAAGAATCAATGAACTTCAAACGCACTCACTAGTTCACTGGGAACTACAAGCTATCAGCCACAATGCTGATGATATTTGTAGTCTAATTCATTAATAGGAAACTGTGAATGAATGATGTGGCCATGTGGGCATAGCCCTGCACTGCCACATTGTTTTCAAATGAAGACAGCGGTTGCGGGGAGAAGAGCCCCCACCCACTCTCACAAAACAGGGAGCGCTGCCCGTGGGAGGTGGGCCAGTAGGGACATTTTATGTTACACCCTAAATATGGGTGTAACATGTATCATTCTTCTAAAAGTGAACTTAGCCTTTAAAGATATACTCTAGTCAAGCTGAATATTGTTTGGCTTCACTCAGCTGATTGGAGCATGAGAGGGAGGTTGCTGCCCATAGGCTTTGTGTTAATCCTGGTAAATTAAATTTATATTACAGAATAGACTTTGACTCTTTAGTGGTAGGCATGCCCATTTTTGACAGCCATCTGATTGAATATGTGTAATTGAGCTAATGGGAGCACCAAACAAACAGCCTAGGAGTCCAAAGTGTTTTATTGATTTCACAAGAAAGCAACGCGTTTCGGTGACTTTAAATCGCCCTTTACCAGGCCAAGAAATCTAGAAATTGAAATAACAAATTTTAAGAAGCATTGATGAGCAAAAAAACCAATATTAAAGCTTAACCAAACCCTGCTATCGTTTCCAGCCATGGAAGATGCCATCCTGGCCTTTGTTTGATCTTCACCTGCCATGATGCCGCACATGTGATCAGTTATGACTCCAGCCATTGGACAGTTTGACAGTTTGGTTGAGAGCACAACCAATGTGACATTTACATTCCCAGAATGTACCAGGAATTTAACAGATTTTTTAAACTGTTTAAATTGACGGGTTTAGTTCCGCTTTATCAACCCAAAAGTTAAATGTCCATGAAGAGTGGCAAAATAATCACTTTAATGGAGTTATTTAACCCAAAAAATACATCAAAATCTAATGATGAGATAAAATGTATTATGTTCCTAAAGGTAGAATAATAAGGCCTTTGAGCTATTCAGTTAAAAAAAGACCATACAAACTATACTAAACCATAACATATAATCTCATGAATAGATTTTAGACTTTGGTGTATATTTTGGGGTTAATCCTATTTTTAGTGGTTATTTTCCCACTTTTGACACATTCACCTTTTGGGTGATTATTATTGTCCTTTGCCTTTTTAATGTTTTTCCTCATATTTTTTTATTCCAGAGTTTATATTTCTTTTAGCCCTGGTGAAGGGAGATTTTTTAGCCCCTTTAAACATGTTGGTTACCTGGGGAGAAGAAGTATTTAGCTCATCATCTAATACAAAAACTGCACCACATCCCTTGATAGATAAATAGAAAATTGAAAGGTGTATTTTGGGATTTTTAGGGTGCACAAATATATCAAAATTAATTATAAAAAAATATAAGTTTATTGGAACATTATTAAAAACAATCATTCAAAAGGGTAAGTATTGATATTACAGTACTAATACAAGTGCAGTCGGATCTCCTCTCTGCATGTTTCGCCTTGGTAATTGGCTTCTTCAGGAAATTTTATTGATATCAGGCACAATAAGCACTACAAATAAAGAAAACTTTTTAGAGAAATAAAACAATAATTTGTGATTGTTTTATTTCTCTAAATTATATATATTTTTTAAATCATTGATTTTTATCCACCCTGTACTGTAACTATAGGTAAGTGTTATTATAGGCTTACCTATAGGTTAACATCATGCATGGGAGTTTACTCCGATTTTATTTTTTGGATAAACCCCACCTCTGAGGGGACCCTGTTTTGTGGTGAGCTGCAGAACCTAATCAGGATCAAATAATGACTTTTCTAGATTGTAAGACCCCTTTCACACTGGGGCGTTGAAATCAATGGGAAGCGCTTGCAAAACACCCGAAAAGCGCTTTTGACATCAGCGCTTTGTGGGCGATTTTAACCCTTTATTTGGCCAATAGCAGGGGTTAAAATCGCCCCACTAGCGCTCTAAAAAAACGCTGGTAAAGCGCCGCTAGTTTAAGCAGCGCTTTACGAGCCTTTTTTGGGCGCTGGCAATGTGAAAAGGCTCTTAAAGTACTTTTCACATTGGGATTGCAGATGAGGCTTCTTTCAAGCGCTTTTTTTAACGCTAAAGCGCCTGAAAAACGCCCCAGTGTGAAAGGCGTCTAAGCTCTAGTGAGCAGGGCCCCCGGATCCCTACTGTATTGAATTGTATTGTAACTGTACTGCCTGCCCTCATGTTGTAAAGCGCTGTGCAAACTGTTGGCACTATATAAATCCTGTATTATAATAATAAACAAAAGCTTTGTGTCCAGTGCCTCATTTCTCCCCTTTCTTGGATCTCGTTGATTGTGACAACTTTGCTTCCTGTTGTCAGGTACTTCACTGCACTGGCCACGTGAAGGTGTACAACGCCTACAATCCGCATGCACTCTGCGGCTACAAAGAACCTCTGCTGAATTGCCTGGTGATGATGTGTCAGCCAATCCAGCACCCCTCCAACATCGACATCCCATTGGACAGCAAGACCTTCCTGAGCCGACACAGCATGGACATGAAATTCACATACTGTGATGACAGGTGAGGACGACCGAGACTCTGAATTTCCATTTCGGAATACCCTTACTATGGATTCTGTAGAGAGGGCAGAGAAGCCGTTGGTCCTTGAAAACGTGTTTTTATGTGATGTCATTTAGGCAAACTCATTTGGATAACGGATAAAGGGGATCTCTACTCTGCCTCTAAATGTATCCAACTCAAACCACAGAAATGCAACAAGAGTGCAAAGGGCTAAGAGTCTAAAATGCTTTAATAATTCTTTGGAGACCAAAAAAAAACAACGCGTTTTGGGAGCCACATGCTTCCCTTTCTCAAGATCTAAAGCAGGGATATGCAGTTAGTGGACCTCCAGCTGTTGCCGAACTACAAGTCTTATGAGGCATAGCAAGACTCTGACAGCCACAGGCATGACACCCAGAGGCTTGATGGGACTTGTAGTTTTGCAACAGCTGTAGGTCTGCTAATTGCACATCCCTGGTCTAAAGATTTAAAGTGTATATGAGCTCAAAGCAAACTAATTCTGTTTCAGGCAGCTTCAGCATACAGCTGTTAACAATGGCAAGACTTCAGACTGTTTTGAACATTCAGTATACAGCTGAATACCTATTTTATTTGCTAAGAGTTCTATATAAGCTTTTTAAATCTTTACGTTTTGATGAACTGTGTCTCCCAAAACGCACTAAAGAACTACTAAAGCATTTCAGATTTTTAACCTTTGGCTCTGCACGCCTGTTGTATTCTCATGCTTTGAGTTGTTTCCTTGGTATCCATTAGAGCACATGTGTCAAATACAAGGGCGGCAGAATGCATCCGGCCCGCCAAGCCCTTTCATATAGCCCTCACACCTCTCCTACAGCTGCAGGACTCCCCACCCCCCCCCCCCGGCAGCACTTCTCAGCAGTCGGCAGCAGATAGGAGGACATAACTCCTACAGATCCTGCACCTCTCTGTGCAGCTGCATATCGCTGCCACCCCTCCCGTCTCAGCTGTTTGCAGCAGAAAGGGGGACAGAGCTCCTCTTACAGATCCTGCGCCTCTCTGTGCAGCTGCAGCACCCCATGTCTCTGCTTCCCCTTGGCTCATCATGGTCCTCCTCCAGACCCTGCACTTTTTGCATCTCTTCTCTGCTCCAGCTTTTTCCCATCAGAAAGGGATGGGGGGTGCGCACTGTGATGCAAGGAAGGGTGGGGGACTTTTGAATTCTGATGGTGGGAGATCCTCAACATTATTGTAAGGGGGGGGGGGGTGTACTTTGTTCATCTGTGTGACATTATCCACAATCAATGCAATAAGGCATCAATCTCTAAAATGACAGTGTCCATCATCCATCACCAAAAACCGCAGTGAATCCACCACCAGCTGTAGAGACTGCTTACCAGCTCCTGTAGACCCTTTATTATAGGGGGTCGATGTACGCCTATGACTCAAAATCCAGCCGGGGGCCTTTCTCCTCTTCTCCACACTTCGGATATTACTCAGTAAGTTGGATAATAGTTAAAAACCATAAAGAGATCAAAGGCTAAACATAGTGTAAATTAAGTATAAAAAAATAGCACTCACAGCAATGAGTAAAATAAGCACCTTAGGTTTGGTGTGTTGGCCGGCACACAACCAAACCCGTCCATCAGGACACGAGAGAGATGGTGATGTCGGCACATCGCTCCGCCCTACATGTTTCGTCGCTAATGACGTCGTCCTGGGACACGGGCCGACGGATGGGTTTGTTTGGTTGTGTGTCGGCCGACACACCAAACTTAAGGTGCTTATTTTTCTCATCACTGTGAGTGAAAAATGTTTTGGCCTAACTTTCCGCGTAAATCATAGAGTTAGAAAAATAAAAAAGTACCATCATCCGTGTAATATGAAGAAAGATTTTTGGGGGAACCTGTCCCCAACCAGGGCCCTCCAAGGAGGGGGAGCTGTCGGACTATCGCGGTACAATACAATATGTTAACATAATTCATAAATCAGTGTACATAAAATACAAAGATTTTATTTATACAAAATGAACTTTTCAGTCATAAAAACAAATGCGTACAGAAAGTATTTCGACTAGTTTCGCTATAGAGGTAGCTTCATCGGGAAATACAGTGTTTACATCTGCAAAGAAGAATTTGAAAATGGTAACTACATATGGTCAATTTACTTTGCTGCGTCAACATTCAGCAGCAATTATTCATTCTTAATATGGGGAGGAGATACATAAAAGTAAACAGTCTCTTACCCTTGTGGATGCACTTAAGGAAACATGGGCGCGTCCAGCAGAGCCTTCCGTGGCGACTGGGGAGGGACCAATTAGGGTCACCAGGTCAATCTAAAGTGTGGTAGTAATGTTATGTCAATCAGAATGGTAGGATCTAGGTAGATACACCTCACCCAAAGATGGTCTAAGGTAACGGCATCAAGATCCATGTTGGCACCTAAAGGTGTAGAAATGGTGATAAGGTGAATATAAGAGGGCTGTTTGGCGATAATATATCCCCAGCAGTCCTCTGGAGATAGTGAGTTGAAGATATACCGAAAGCTCCTGAAGGTGTCTTCACTCAACCGTGAAGGTAATGAAGTGATATTGAAGTTGGGGGGACAAAAGAACCCACCCCTAATGGTGAACAAAAAAGGTGAAGTGAAACATGAAAAGTAATTAATAGCGTGATATAGATGTGAAACCTGAGTGGATTGAATGTAAAAAAACAAAATGGGTGGTGATAAAAACTGTGCCCAGTGTAAGAAAGTAAAAAGGCACAAATGAACTTGTGCCTGGTGCAGATAAAAGGGGGAACATGTATGAAGGGAAAAATGAGTAAATGGAGGACACGGAAAAAAAGGGGGGGGGGGGGGGGACCGAAAGGAAAAAAGGAGGGCCAAGGGCCCTGGTTAGGGACCAGGTTCCCCCAAAAATCTTTCTTCATCACTGTGAGTGTTATTTTTTATACTTCATAAACCCACCAAGGGTTTTACAATATGTGGAGCCTTTGATCTTTTTGGTGCCCAACTATTATCCAACTTACTGAGTGATATTGGAAGTGTGGAGAAGCCTGGAGATGAGGAGAAAGGCTCAGGCTGAATTTTAAGCCATGGGCGTACATCGACCCTCTATAATAAGGGGTCTACAGGAGTTGGTAAGCAGTGTCTACAGCTGGCGGTGGATTCACTGCGGTTTTTGGTGATAGATGGACACTGTAATTTTAGAGATTGATGCCTTATTGCATTGCTTGTGGATAACGTCACACAGGTGAACATAATTAATATGGATTAATTTATGGACTTTACATCCATAATATATTTTCTAGCCAGAGACCATGTGATATTGGCTGCCTAGGCATTATGTCAAATGATCAATCCCGGGAGCCGGGATTTTTTTTATTTGCTATAAAAAAGAGCTAATCTTTTACTGTATATGATAACATAATTCAGTAATGTTCCATGCGTACTACTAATTTTATGTGAATTTTTTTTTTAATCATGAGTCCACTTTAATGTTAATACAGTAGGAAAACCTTTTGTGTGGCCAGACATTATGAGATTATTTATTGCATCTTTACAATGTGTGTTATAAAAGCCTACGTTTTTTACTGACCTTTTATTGTACGTTTTCTATAAAGATATGTCATATAGAAGGGCAGCTTAGCCAATGGTTGATACAAGGTAGTAAAAACTCACTTGTCTCTGCTTTACATTGTAAAACAAAGGTTTACCTTTTATTGGATAATTTGGTTACGTTTGACACACAAACGGTCACAGATTGCGTGTAAGGAGAGAAGACTGGCGGACGCCAGGTTTTGGTGTGAGAACTGTTAGGTGACGGTTTACTTTCACTTTGCTTTCTATGGGTTGTACCTTTGGACAAAGTTCATTTTGTCTACAATGACATTGGCCACTGACTACTCTCCAGTAGAACTCTCTCTAGAAGAGAAATAAGTCACCATATATTCAAACCTGAACAGCACTCAGCCCCAAAAAAGTGTCTAACAAAAGAACCATTTGCCCATGGGACTTTGACAGAGTGGTGCTCATTAACAAGTACAACAAGGTTACTCTCCACGATTGTGTGAAGAGCCAAGCAAATAAGGTCTCTGCCAAGTGCCAAGTCAATGTGCCAGTGTGTTTAAACTGAGTCATAAAAAAATAGAAGAATGAGGGCCGAAAAAAGACCAAGTGGTCCATCAAGTCTGCCCCTTTTCTTTACTTGTGTCGGGAGTTTATTTGTGTTGCATGTTAGGGCATCCCATTGAAAAAGAATAGGCTGCCAATGCATCCTTATGTAGCACCCTCTAGTGCAGGGGTAGGCAACCTGGGGCCCTCCAGCTGTTGCAGAACTACAAGTTCCAACATGCCTCTGGGAGCAATTGTAACTGTCAGCCATGCAATGCCTCATGGGAAATGTAGTTCCACAACAGCTGGAGGACCCCAGGTTGCCTACCCCTGCTCTAGTGTGTGCTACTAGAGTGAGAGTAGGAAAAATATACTCTAACTCATGTCTAGTCTGTGAGTCTGTAATTGGGTCAGAGTTACTATAGGTTAGGCAGGCATGACTCCTACAGACCGCTCTATGGTGCCTCCCTCTGGATCTGGAAAGTTGGAGAACATTCTAGATCCTCTTGGGAGCGGAGGCAAGGAGGTGCTCTGCATATTTATGGGCCCTTAGCCAATCCCCAGGAGAAGAGTCTGACAGAGAACTGAGGAGCCCATAATGGGAATGAGGCATGCAGGGAAGAGTGTTGGGTGGAAGATGAAGAAGCAGAGGAGAGGAAGAAGGGCTTGGGAGAGGCTGTCAGTGCCCCTTAAGGAACCCCTGCTGGGATGGGGTTTTACCTCCGACTGGAGCTCTGGAGGCTGGTCTGGAAGAATCCTACCACAGGAGGCAGTTGGAGGGACCTTAACCAGAAAGGCAGCTGGGTCAAGGAGAGACAGTGAGTAGATCAGTGCAGGGACTGCAGCTGTAGCGGTTGTCTCTTGAAGACAGCGGTGTGCCAAGTCTTCATTCTACCTTACCCTGGGAGTTCTCCGTGTGTGTGTGTGTCCGTCTGGAGGGCTGGGAAGAGGAAGCAGCCAGGTGGGCTGGTGGCAGCAAGGTGGACTAGCATTTCTGCAAACAGTAGAGCTGGGATCAGTGTCTACTTTACCAAGGGCCTGCAAGATCCTAGCCTTTAATGGGATTTTGCTAAACAAGTGACTATTAGTTCCTCCAGGAGTAGGAGCTGTACAAAAAGGAACCAAGTTTTGTGCAGGAGGAAGGAAGAAGAGTAATCTGTAAATAGGGAGAAAATTGCCCCTGGTTTGTTTGAACATTTTCAAGTTGGGCATCCCATAATCTCTTACCCCATCCAAGTTATCCCCTAATAAAAACAAGCCAAAGACCGGCTGTGCAGCAGTGGGAACCCTGACATCAGCAACTCCTACAGTGGGTAGTGCTCGACTTGCATGCTGAAAATTTTTCCTAACCCAATTTTTTTTTTTTTTTAACTCCACGCACTATGCTTTGCCATGCATTGCGGCACACTGCAACTCAGGTGTGTTGCATTAGTGCATGTGACGTTCGAAATAAATGGCACTGCAACAAATGTGTGTTTTACTGCGATGGAAAGATGTAAATGGGCCTTTAAAGGAGACGTGTGGGTTTGTAAAAAAAAAAAAAAAAAAAAAACATCCATACTCACCCCTATGTCGTATGGTGTGATGCTGCAGCTGTCGCATGTCGGCTGTAAAACATGTCAGTCACATGATCGCTCAGCTCTCCATCTGCTCACAGTGAAGAATGTTGACTGTCAGTCACCATTCTCCGCTCTGCTCCTCCAGCGCTCAATGAATACTGAGAACTGAGAGATCAAAGATGGCTGATCTCTCAGTTCTCTGCCTTCATTTGGGTAGAGAGCGGTGACTGTCAGTCGCCGTCTCTCTGCTCTGCCCTTCCAGCTCACTTTATTAAGCACATTGGATGAGCTGGAAGCCCCCTTTATTGCCTCTTCTTAGCATACAAGTGTGCTCCAGATGGCCATGGTTATTGAGATCAGAGTTTCTGTGAATGTACCCAGTAGAACTAATTTTATCTTCGAGGGAACACCATAACTCTTGGACTTGCTCTTATGTTTCTAATAAGATAAAGGAACATTGGAATGAATCATGTGCAGAAGGCATTGCTCTATGAGAATATAGAATGGAGAGGCTCCCGCTGGAATGTCTTGTATATACAACACTTAACATACTAAAGTCATGTGTCTAATTTATGTGCTGCTACCAAGGATAAAACTCAAGAAGGCCAAATGTTTACTTCTTAAGCATTTCTGGTTCATATAATCCTTACAAAATGTATGAGCTGTAATGCCTGAAATGCATTATTATTACCGTGACCCATTTAATATCACAATTTCACTTATACTTCTGTGTTTAAGTCATTTAAAGCGTATGGATAGCCCATACAATTTTTTATTCGTTTGGAATCGATTTGTGGAGAGGGGGGGGGGGGGGGAGGCTCTCTGAGGACCCTGATTTAAGGGGGAGGCTCTCTGGGGACCCTGATTTAAGGGGGAGGCTCTCTGGGTACCCTGATTTAAGGGGGAGGCTCTCTGGATACCCTGATTTAAGGGGGAGGCTCTCTGGGGACCCTGATTTGAGGGGGGAGGCTCTCTGGGGACCCTGATTTGAGGGGGGAGGCTCTCTGGGGACCCTGATTTGAGGGGGGAGGCTCTCTGGGGACCCTGATTTAAGGGGGAGGCTCTCTGGGGACCTTGATTTAAGGGGGAGGCTCTCTGGGGACCCTGATTTAAGGGGGAGGCTCTCTGGGGACCCTGATTTAAGGGGGGGGCTCTCTGGGGACCCTGATTTAAGGGGGAGGCTCTCTGGGGACCCTGATTTAAGGGGGAGGCTCTCTGGGGACCCTGATTTAAGGGGGAGGCTCTCTGGGGACCCTGATTTAAGGGGGAGGCTCTCTGGGGACCCTGATTTAAGGGGGAGGCTCTCTGGGGACCCTGATTTAAGGGGGGGAGGCTCTCTGGGGACCCTGATTTAAGGGGGAGGCTCTCTGGGCACCTGATTTAAGGGGGAGGCTCTCTGGGGACCCTGATTTAAGGGGGAGGCTCTCTGGGGACCCTGATTTAAAGGGGGAGGCTCTCTGGGGACCCTGATTTAAGGGGGAGGCTCTCTGGGGACCCTGATTTAAGGGGGAGGCTCTCTTGGGACCCTGATTTAAAGGGGGGGGGCTCTCTGGGGACCCTTATGTAAGTAAAGGGCAGTCTGGGGACACACACACACACACACACACACACACACACACACACACACACACACACACACACACACACACACACACACACACACACACACACACACACACACACACACACACACACCTTTTGTAGACCTAGCAATGCCCCTGCCCATGGGGAGATTTACTCTCTCTATTCCTGTTGCAAAATTTTTGATTTCCCCATCATTCTGTCTCGTTGACAATGATCACCTGGACAAATGGAGAGAGTGGAATTATGTTGGAATACAGAATTGTATTTTTGTCCGACAACTACTGTACATCAGTATTTAGTAGAAATATAATCTTTAACCAGTAGATGGCAGTGTTTAGAAGTCTGTAGCTGCATTTAGGGTATGCTCTATGTCAGATGTCACTAAATGGCATACCGTGGCCCAGACACAGGCCGAGTGACAGTCTTGTCCAGACCGTGGCCGTACCATTGGGCAGCCTGAGTGGGAGGCCTCTCCTCCTGCCACTGCAGCTGGTAAAAATCACAGCATTGTAGAGGGTGGGAGGAATGGCAAGTTGGACTCCTCTTCTAAATGTACTCGCCTGCCGCTGTTGAACTCTCAGCAGGGAGGAGGGCAGAAGGCACGGAAAAGTTAAACAGGGGAAGCGGCAGCTGCCCAATCTTTCATATCAACAAGTTTTTTTAACAAGAAGAGTTGGGCAGCTCCCGTCCTCAGTGCAGACCTTTCATGCCTCCCGCCCTCCTCCCTGCAGTGAGTTCAGCAGCGTCAGACGAGTCCATGTGATAATAAATGGCTTCATGTCATTGCTATCCTTGAATAAAAGACAGTTTTTTGGAATGATTTATATTTTCAATATAAATGCCAAAATTTCACAATTTCTGCCAGGGAATGCAAACTTTTGAGCACAACCTGTATACAGGTCCCCACCGGTACAGTGAAAGAAGTGTGGCAGAGTCACTCACAGGGAAATTTTTCCCATCTCCCTCGCCAGCATACAGAGCAATAGAGCCTTCCCTGCCAGCAGAACACAATGATCACTGCCGGCTGCTATAGCTGCTGGCAGCCTGCCCATAGATTGAATCTTGGCCAGTCTCTGTTGAACTGGCCAAGATTTGATCCATCTATAGCCAGCTTAATGCACACAGGGTGATTAGGGTGTGCCCAAGCGCACCTGGCACACCGTGAGTGTGCCTATGAGAGTGATTATTCATTCTGGTATCAGGATCTCTTTAAGAAGTGGATAGGAGCAGCACAGTGCCATGACAAGGTCTTTTAGCACCCAAGGCAAAAAGACCTTTACTAAGACTGGAGAGTGCAAAATCTGGCGCAGCTCTACATAGAAACCAATCGGCTTCCAGGTTTGTTTGTTTTTTTGGTCAAAGCCTAATTGAACAAGCTGAAGTTGGAAGCTGATTGACAACCAAGCAGAGCTGCACCTGATTGGGGTTAATTAAAACTGAAGAGTGCACAAAGTGCACCCCTGATCTGTGAACTACATCCCCAGCATAGGTTGCCACTCCTGCCTGTTTTTGTGCCCCCCTCTTGCTAGAGCACCCAAGGCGACCGTCCCTTCTGCCCACCCCTCGGCCTATCCCTTCTGTCGCAGAGCTACTTTAGTGTAGTAGAGGGAGAGTTTATGACTCAAGTTGTAACCTTGTAGTAAATCTGTCTTATAAAGTGTTTATTGCTTCTGTTTTAGCTTTGCCCTGCTGAGCCACAAAATTGATAAATGTCCCCCAGTGTGTGTGACATGCAAACAATAAAGATAATATATAACATTTGCTGGTTGGAAGCTGAAGAGTGGGAACTTTGAGTGGAGAGTGAATCTGTATTGCTTTTGACTGCTGGTGATTGCTGAGTTTGCATTTTTGGGTTCTTTCCTTGCAGCTTTTTAACACCTTTTCTGTCCCTTTTTAACCACTTCAGCCCCGGACCAATTGTCAGCTTAAGGACCAGAGGTCTTTTTTCAATTTCGCACTGCACTACTTTAACTGGTAATTGTGCGGTCATGCAATTTTGTAACGAAACGAAATTTGCGTCCTTTTCTTCCCACAAATAGAGCTTTCTTTTGATGGTATTTTATTGCCTCTGTGATTTTTATTTTTTGCGATATAAACGGAAAAAGAGCGAAAATTTTGAAAAAAAAAGAGATTTTCTACTTTTTGTTATAAGAAAAATCTAATAAACTCAATTTTTTTCAAACATTTGGGCCAAAATGTATTCAGCCACATGTCTTTAGTAAAAAAAATGCCAATAAGCGTATATTTATTGGTTTGCGCAAAAGTTATAGCGTCTACAAACTAGAGTACATTTTCTGGAATTTACACCGCTTTTAATTTATGACTGCCTATTTCATTTCTTGAGGTGCTAAAATGGCAGAGAAGTACAAAACCCCCCCAAATGACCCCATTTTGGAAAGTAGACACCCCAAGCTATTTGCTGAGAGGCATGTTGAGCCCATTGAATATTTTTTTTTTTAGTCCCAAGTGATTGAATAAAGACAAAAATAAAAAAGAATTTTTTTTTCTTCAAAAAGTTGTCACTAAATGATATATTGCTCACACATGCCATAGTTATATGTGGAATTGCACCCCAAAATACATTTTGCTGCTTCTCCTGAGTATGGGGATACCACATGTGTGGGACTTTTTGGGAGCCTAGCCGCGTACGGGGCCCCGAAACCCAAGCACCGCCTTCAGGATTTCTAAGGGTGCAAATTTTTGATTTCACTCCTCACTACCTATCACAGTTTCGAAGGCCATAAAATGCCAAAATAGCACAAAACCCCCCCAAATGACCCCATTTTGGAAAGTAGACACCCCAAGCTATTTGTTGAGAGGCATGGTGAGTATTTTACAGCTCTCATTTGTTTTTGAAAATGAAGAAAGTAAAGAAAAAAAATTTTTTTTTTTTTCAATTTTCAAAACTTTGTGACAAAAAGCGACATCTGCAAAATACTCACAATACCTCTCAGCAAATAGCTTGGGGTGTCTACTTTCCAAAATGGGGTCATTTTGGGGGGGTTTATGCCATCTGGGCATTCCATGGCCTCCGAAACTGTGATTGGCAGTGAGAAGTGAAATAAAAAAATTACTCCCTTAGAAAGCCTGAAGGCGGTGCTTGGTTTTTGGGGTTCCGTACGCAGCTAGGCTCCCAAAAAGTCCCACACATGTGGTATCCCCGTACTCAGGAGAAGCAACAGAATGTATTTTGGGGTGTATTTCCACATATGCCCATGACATGTTTGAGCAATATATCATTTAGTGACAACTTTTTGTAAAAAAAATATATATATTTTTTTTTTTTCATTATTCAATCTCTTGGGACAAAAAAAAAATATATTTAATGGGCTCAACATTGCTCTCAGCAAATAGCTTGGGGTGTCTACTTTCCAAAATGGGGTCATTTGGGGGGGGTTTGAACTGTCCTGGCATTTTATGCACAACATTTAGAAGCCTATGTCACACGTCACCCACTCTTCTAACCACTTGAAGACAAAGCCCTTTCTGACACTTTTTGTTTACATGAAAACATATTTTTTTTTGCAAGAAAATTACGTTGAACCCCCAAACACTATATATATTGTTAAAGCAAAGGCCCTACAGATTAAAATGGTGGGTGTTGCATTTTTTTTTTTCCACACAGTATTTGCGCAGCGATTTTTCAAACGCATTTTTTGTGGAAAAAATACACTTTTTTTTATTTTAATGCACTAAAACACACTATATTGCTCAAATTTTTGATGAAATAAAAAATATGATCTTAGGCCGAGTACATGGATACCAAACACGACATGCTTTAAAATTGCGCACAAACACGCAGTGGCGACAAACTACATACATTTTTAAAAGCCTTTAAAAGCCTTTACATGATACCACATTAGATTCACGGAGGAGGTCTACTGCTAAAATTACTGCCCTCGATCTGACCTTCGCGGTGATACCTCACATGCATGCTGCAATTGCTGTTTACATATGACGCCAGACCAACGCTTGTGTACGCCTTTGCGCAAGAGAAGGGGGGGCAGGGGTGCTTTTTTTTTTTTTTTTTTTTTAGTTTTTTTTTTTTATTTATTTAGCTTTTTTATTCTATTTTTAAACTGTTCCTTCCATTTTTTTTCTTTGTTATGATTTTTATTGTTATCTCAGGGAATGTAAATATCCCATATGATAGCAATAGGCAGTGACAGGTACTCTTTTTTTGAAAAAATTGGGGTCTATTAGACCCTAGATCTTTCCTCTGCCCTCAAAGCATCTGACCACACCAAGATTGGTGTGATAAAATGCTTTCCCAATTTCCCAATGGCGCGGTTTATATCCGGGAGGGGGGACATTCCCTCCTACTGCTTGTAAAAGCAGTCTAGAGGCTAATTACCCGCTAGAATTGCTTTTACATGAAAGCCGATCACTGGCTGAAAAGAATGATACCAAGATGATACCTAAACCTGCAGGCATCATTCTGGTATAACCATTCAAAGTCCAGCAACATACTGGACATATATTGTAATCTTTTTTTTTTTCATGCAGCCTCTTGGCTGAACGAAAAAAAGAGATTGATTGGTGGGTATGCCCACCATTAGAATACCTCCCTTCATCCACCCACTTCTAATGATGGGCATACATGCACCATTTATATATGCCGATGCATGGGGGCATCCTCCCGCAAAAGTTATGCCGTGTACACACGGTCGGAATTTCGACCGTATGTACGTGGCATTAGGAGCCAATCGCTCCTCCGCCCCCCCTGCTGCCCCCATGCTTCGGCACATATGCTCTTTTTTTTAACTGTGGTGGTGAAATCACCTCCTACAGTGTTGGAGTCGCGGCTTTATGTATCGTGGGAGCAAACGCTGTTGCTGTCAAGATAAATAAATCCGCGCTGCAACTGAATGGCGCACCTGAAAACAAAAAAATGCTTAACACTAAAACACAGTAAACAAAATTACATACCTGAAAAGCAAGCATGATAAAACATAATAAAACATTGCAGAATAGAATGGAGTAAAAAAAGAGCAACAATAGAGAGAGAGAGAGAACAATAAAACGACAACTATTTTTTTTTTTTTTATTTTTTTGAGATTCACAGGTAAAAAAGCTCCTGACTGTTAGCGACTGAATCAAAACGCTACCACAAAAAAAATGTTAGCGATCGCAGGGATCAGGCCTGACTCTGCGAACACTGCAGTTATGTGTGCTTAGTGTTTTGTAAGTGACAGTGATCGATCGATACTGCACTTGGGTGGGCTGGGCTGGGCGGAGGGGGAAAACGCAGGTGCTAGCAGGTATCTGGGCTGATCCCGCTAACAATGCGTTTTTTTGGAACCCTAAACTGCTGGGACGCTAGTATAGATCTGATCAGATCAGATATTGATCTGTTCAGATACTATACCACTAAGGGAGGTGTATGCTTTGCGCGTGGGTGTTTGCGGTACTGGCACTAACCTGGGGCGACGCAGACCTTATTTGACCCTAAAACCTAATTGATATCACCCGCCGGGCGATCAGGGGGTTAAACCGTTATTGGGTAATAAATGGCGGGTGCCCTGACAGTATAAAAAACAAGCTAACTAACCAGCGTCACCCGTAACAGTAATACAAAAAAAAACTGGTTACCTAGCGACACTAATGCAGCGATCAGAAAAACGATCGCTTAGTGACACTGGCAAAAGGGGGTGAAAGGGTTAACTAGGGGCAATCAGGGGGTTAAACCTTTATTAGGTAATATATGGGGGTACCTGACGCTATATAAAAACCTGACGGGGAACCTAAATAACGAAATAACTAACTGGCTAACCAGCGTCACCAGTGACATTTTATACGGTGATCACTGGTGAAAGGGTTAACTCTAGGGGCAATCAGGGGGTTAAAACCTTTATTTAGGTTGTAATATGGGGGTACCTGACCTATAAACCTATTTATGAACCTATATAAACATGGCGGTTAACCTAAAAAAAAACTGGTTACCTAGCGACACTAATGCAGCGATCAGAAAAACGATCGCTTAGTGACACTGGCAAAAGGGGGTGAAAGGGTTAACTAGGGGCAATCAGGGGGTTAAACCTTTATTAGGTAATATATGGGGGTACCTGACGCTATATAAAAACCTGACGGGGAACCTAAATAACGAAATAACTAACTGGCTAACCAGCGTCACCAGTGACAGTTATACGGTGATTACTGGTGAAAGGGTTAACTCTAGGGGCAATCAGGGGGTTAAAACCTTTATTTAGGTTGTAATATGGGGGTACCTGACCTATAAAACTATTTATGAACCTATATAAAACATGGCGGTTAAAATAAAAAAAAAAATGGTTACCTAGCGACACAATGCAGCGATCAGAAAAACGATCGCTTAGTGACACTGGCAAAAGGGGGTGAAGGGGTTAACTAGGGGCAATCAAGGGGTTAAACCTTTATTAGGGGGGGGTAGGGGGCTACCTAGGACCTAAAACTAACTGCCCTGACAGTTATTACAGTCACACTGACACTAAATGCAGTGATCAGTAAATAAATGATCACTGCAATTAGTGACACTGTGACTGGGGGGGGAGGGGGTGATCTGGGGGGTGATCAGGGGGTGACAGGGGGGTGGAATATGTGCCTAACTGTACTGGTGTCAGTGTAGTGTTGTGCACTAACCTGTACATGTTCGCCGCTCGGCGTCTCCGGTCACATAGACCGGCGCACCGAGCGTGACATCACTTCCGCCTTCCTGTCTATACAATAGACAGGAAGGGGAAGCTTTTCATTCGCCAGGAGCGATCGCGAGGGGGTGGCCAGAAACCACTGGCCGTCCCCTCGTCCCGGATCGCTCCTGAAGCGATGCCGACCGTCCCCGCCGGCGGAGGGGGGTCCGATCGGACCCCCCAACCGCCGGAAGAATGTCACGTACAGGTACGTGATTCTGCCTGTACGTGCCATTCTGCCGACGTATATCTACATGGGGCGGTCGGCAAGTGGTTAAACAGCCTTTTTTTCTTTCCTTCCTTCAGACTACTAATTAAGGGGAGTTGTTAATTGGTCACAGGTGCTTGAGGTCCTATATAACTTTCTGTAGAACTAATTTCTGAGCCTGTTCATTCTTGAGCTTGCCACCTTTTTGATTTCTGGAACTCTGACCAAGTGGAACTGGACTAAGTGGTGAGTTAAAAACCAGAGGTTATAACAGGACTCGTCAAACCTGTAAGTAACATCTGACATTTCCTCTTAGTAATATTATTGTAACTGGGAAAATGGGGGTTAGCAAGATTGAAGGTTTTGTGCAGTACACACAGGGCCGTCTTTAATATTGATTGGACCCTGGGCAAAAGTTTTCTTGCCCCCCCCCCCCCCCCCCATACAATTTCACTCTCCACCTGCTCTGAGACATACAATAAATAGCAGCTAGACTTAAAATCAGTTTACGGTATCAGATCAGGCAGCGATTGGTTGCTAGAGGTTACAGTGTATCATTACCGCTTACTGACTGGTTGCTAGAGGTTACAGCACACATTACGGCTCACTGATTAGTTGCTAGATGTTACAGCACATGATTTCTGCTTGTTGATTGGTTGCTAGAGATTACTGTACAGTAATACTGCTCACTGGTTGCTAGAGGTTACAGCACATCATCTCCTTACTGCAGGGGGCATGATAATACATATGAATGCCGCCTTTATTTACATATCTATGCCGTCTGATGCAGCTATTTACATATGAATGCCGGTTATTTACATATAAACACAGGGTCTGCAGGTGAGTCATCTGTACACAACAATAGGGCAGAGCTGGGCAGCATTAGTAGCAGCAATTCACACTGAGATATCAGGACACAGCAAGGGACTAAACTTCAAGGGACAAGGAACTTAAACTGGGATAGTTGGCAAGTATGAGCCAGCTGCTTTGGACCCCACAACAATGACAGGGCAAAGGGGAGCTGCCCCTCTCGCCCTGCCTTAAAGACGGCCCTGAGTACACAGTGTGCCACATGTATACAACAATGGAGCAACCGCTCCAGGATGAATATCACTGCGACAAATGTGAGCAGGTTGCCCATCTTGAAGCTTGCATTAGAGATTTGGAGGAGCAAGTTGCAACACTGGGCAGAACTGACAACCTTGAAAGGGGTCCTCGCTAGTGGGGTTAATGGGGAGGGTGGAGGGGTAAGTCGGGATTATTGGTAGGAAGATGGGTTAATAAAGTTAAAGGGAGTGGTAGGGGCTCACAGAAAAGGAAGGCAGGCCCTGGGTTTGAGCACCCTAGCAGATTTGCCAAGTTGGGTGAAGATGTGGGGGTATCAAGCTCAGAAGTGGCAGTCCTAGATGTCACTGCTCCCCCTAACAGCCAGGAGAGCAGCCCATCTAGTAGGGTTGGTGAGGCTAGATCAGGTAGGCCTAGATAGTTGGTAATAGAGGATTCTATAATCAGAAAAACTGATAGAATAATTTGTCGCCAGGATCGCCTCAACCAAATGGTTTGCTGTGTCCCTGGTGCCAGGGTTTGGCATGTGAGCTGGGTTGATAAATTACTGGGAGGGACTGGGTATGACCCAGCTGTCTTGGTCCACGTTGGAACCAATGACAGTATACATGGAAGGTGGAGGCTCCTTAATAACTAATTGAAAGAACTGGGCTGCAAGTTGAAGGGAAGCACCTCCAAGGTGATATTCTCTGAAATATCAGCTGTGCCATGCACAACACAGGAAAGGCAGGGGGTGATTAGAGAGCTGAATGCATGGCTAAAGACCTGGTGTAAGGAGGAGGGAATTGGCTTTTAGAGCACTGGGCTGACTTTTCTTTGGGGTGCAACCCATATGCTAAAGATGGTTTGCACCTAAATGGAAGGGGGTCTACTATGCTGGGGGAGAGGTTTATGGGAAGGCTGAAGGAATATTTAAACTAGGATTGTGGCGGGAGGGTGAATTCGATTATAATGGGGCAGACAGGTCAGCCCCTATTGGTTGGTGGAATGGGGAAAGATGAGGGAAGGGCTATGGCAGATGATATGAAGGTTCCCATGTTACAATCAACCATTGGAAATGGTACTATTTGTACTAGAATAAAAAAATATGCAACATACGTTTGCAAAATGTGACAATGAATTAAAGTGTTCACCAATGCCAGAAGTCTGCCAAGCAAAATAGGTGAGTTGGAAGCTCTGGTGCACGATGAGCACTATGATCTAATTGATATTGCTGAATCTTGGCTTCATTCATCTCGTGACTGGGCTATTAATATTCCTGGCTATGCTCTCTTTCGGAAAGAATGGGAAAAACAGAGGGGTGGTGGTATCTGTCTCTATGTGAGAAGTGATCTCACAGCGAGTGTGAAAGAGGACCTAGTTGATGGAGAGTGTGATGAGTCTGAGAAGCATTATGGGTGGAACTGTACATGGGTGTGCGTACTACAAAGGTTGTCATTGGAGTTTGTTATAGACCTCCTAGTTTTAATGGGGAGGTGGAGACTCAGCTTCTTGCACAGATGGAAAGGGCTGCAAGGACTGGGACAGTGATAATAATGGGGGATTTTAACTGCCCGGAAATTGACTGTAGTAATGGCACTGCTGGGACAGTTAAAGGGCAAAAATTTATAAACCTACTACAAGACAATTTTATGGTCCAGTTTGAGGCCCCGACTAGGAGTGATGCTCTGCTGGACCTGGCAATCTCAAACAATGCAGAGCTTATTTCCAATATTCCTATAAAAGAGCATCTGGGTAGCAGTGACCATAACATAATTTCATTTAATGTTAGCTGTAAGCAACAATCACTTACGGGTAAGATAACACTTAACTTTAAGAGAGAACATTTTCCAAGGATGAGGGCTGCTCTCCAGGTCTTAGCCTGGGAGGGAATATTGGCATCAATGTGAATTCTTCAATGTGACTGTATGTAAACTCACTGCAAAGAATCTTCCCATGGGCAATACGTTTAAAAGCTTAAAAATAAAACCTATGTGACTCACGGACAAAGTTAAAATGGCTATAAATAATAAAGAGCGTTTAAAAATATAAAAATGAAGGAACGCCATCTTCGTTTAAATGTTACAAAGAATATGTAAAAAAGGAAATCAAGGACGCAAAAATTCAAAACGAATGACAGATTGCAAAAGATAGGACAAACCCCCAAAAATTCTTCAAATGTATTAATAGTAAAAAGGGCAGGTCTGAGCATGTAGGCCCTTTACAAAATAATCTAGAGTGGGTGACTAGGGACAAAGAGAAGGCAAATTTATTAAATACATTCTTCAGCTCTGTGTATACAAAGGGGCATGGGGGAACTCAAGTCCATAATGGGGATGGTATTGACACAGCCTCGAATGATCCACAATGCCTCAAAAGTGATATGGTCCAGAAATATTTAGACAGAATAAAGGTGGATAAAGCACCTGGACCAGATGGCATCCACCCACGGATCCTAAAAGAATTGAGCTCGGTCATTTCAAGACCATTGTTTCTAATATTTAGGGACTTGATAATCACTGGAATGGTACTACTGGTTTGGTGCCGGGCCAATGTGGTGCCCATATTTAAAAAGGGATCAAAGTCTTTACCAAGTAACTATAGACATGTTAGTTTAACTTGTATAGTTGGGAAGATACTGGAGAGTTAAATAAAAGGCCACATAGACGAGTTCTTGCTGGGAAAAAAAAATTGGCCATAGTCAGCATGGATTCATGAAAGACAGAAGTTGTCAAACAAACCTGATTTCTTTTTATGAAGAGGTAATTAAAACCTTGAACAGAGGGGTGGCGGTGGACATGGTATATCTGGATTTTGCAAAATCGTTTGGCACAGTTCCCCACACACGGCTCATGTGTAAGGTAAAGTCTACATGCTTGGAAAGATCAATTTTGTAAATGAATAGAAAACTGTCTAAAAGACAGAATTCAGAGAGTAGTGGTTAATGACTCTTACTCTGAATGGTCTAAGGTTATCAGTGGTGTACCCCAAGGTTCAGTGTTGGGACCCTTACTTTTTAATATCTTTATAAATGATATTGGGACTGGGATTAAAAGTAACATTTCTGTATTTCCAGATGGCACTAAGCTATGAGGTGGAATAACGTTCTTACAGGAGGTCTCCAACTTACAAGCTGACCTCAATGCACTGTCTAATTGGGCAACTATGTGGCAAATGAGGTTTATTGTTGATAAATGTAAAGTTATGCACTTGGGGGGTTAATAATATTCATGCATTATACATACTAGGGGGAGTACAACTGAGGGGATCCATAGTGGAGAAGGATCTGGAGGTTTTGGTAGAACATAAGCTCAATAATAGCATGCAATGTCAAGCTGCAGTTTCCAAAGCGAGTAAAGTTATTTGTATTAAGAGAGGTATGGACTCCAGAGAGAGAGATATCATTTTGCCACTGTACAAATCATTAGTAAGACCTCATCTGGAATCGGCAGTTCAGTTTTGGGCACCAGTTCTCAAAAAGGATATCGGGGAACTTGAGAGAGTGCAGAGAAGGGCAACCAAACTGATAAGAGGCATAGAGGAGCTCAGCTATGAGGAAAGATTAGGCCTCATGTACACTGCTGCTGGTAAATGGACGTTTAGGAGCAGTTGGGCATTTTTTTCAACTGCTTCTGAACTCTCCTCTGTTATCTTATCAGTACATGTACACAGGTTTGTTTATAGTCGTTTCTAGGCAGTTGTGTTTAGAGGCTTTTTTTGGAAACCCAGAAAATGCGTTCAGAAGCTTTGTTTAGAGGCATTTCAAACGCTAAATGTGGTAACTTATGTTTAGTCACGTTTTGTTTACAGGTGTTTTTCATTTTTGGCTATTTTGAAATAAATATATTTTTTTATTTAAATGCTTCTAGACGCAAACGCGGCAAAACGCGACATGTAAGCACGGCTAAACGGACGTTTTTAGATGCCGCTTTCTAGCTGTCAAGTTAAATCGTTCAGGAGAGGTTGAACAAAGTCTCTTGTACATGAAGCCTAAGAGGAACTGAATCTATTTCCTCTTGAGAAGAGGAGATTAAGGGGGGGGGGGGTGGATATGGTCAACATGTACAAATACATAAGTGGTCCATATAGTGAACTTGGTGTTGTTATTCACTTTAAGGTCATCAGAGGACAAGGGGGCACTCTTTACATCTAGAGGAAAAAAGATTTAATCTCCAAATATGGAAAGGTTTCCTCGCAGTAAGAGCTGTAAAGATGTGGAATAGACTCCCTCCAGAGGTGGTTCTGACAAGCTCAGTAGATTGCTTTAAAAAAGGCTCTTTCCTAAATGTACATAATATAATACAACTGGGTACTAACATTAATAGGTAAAGTTGATCCGGGGAAAATCCGATTGCCTCTCGGGGGATCAGGAAGGATTTTTTTCCCTGCTGTAGGAAATTGTATCATGCTGGGGTTTTTCGCCTTTCTCTGAATCAACTGTGGGTGAAGGATTGTGTATATGGGATTGTATTTTATTTATATTTTGGTTGAACTAGATGGACTTGTCTTTTTATAACCTGACTTACTATGTAAATTTAATTATCCCCTCTACAGAAGCAGTGTTTGTTGTGTTTGTCCTTTTTTTGTCCTTGGTGAGGTGTTTACTTTGCCGCAGGGCCTCATCATGTGAAAAATATATTTTAATGAGTTTTATAATTTACGTGGTTTCCAGGTTGTTTGTGCTGCGGCTTGGCACCACGCAGACAGCCGCTTTCTTCTAACCTAAAAGCACAGCATAACTATTTTATCGTCTAAGAGTAGAAGTTCCTCTTCAAGGTGTGGAACATGGCTGGAGTGTCACTGTCTTCCCTATGGAGTCTAGAACAAACAAAAAGGGAAAGTTGAGTTCAGTGATCAGTTTTTAGTTCTTATTGCAGTGTTTACCTTAAAGTGACTCTGTGATGAGAAAAACATGGGGGCTGCCATTGCTGATCATCTCTTGAAAGTGCTGCTTTACGTTTTTTGAAATAGTTGTTTACAACAAACTTTCCAGCAGTTTTTTTTTAAGTCATTATTCAAGGGCTATAAAAAAAGTAATACAAACGTGGGCATAACTTTTTTTTTTTTTTTTTTTTTTTTTTTTTGTATAATCAATTTTTATTGGAAAAATAACACATAAACAAAACATGGTCACCGATTGTGAAGATAATAAACCGTCGACTACGCAGAGTCATGGTGGCAACAATAAGTGCTTGGGGTGAACTGACATACATAAAGATGGAGGAAAATCGGGGGTTAAGGAAGTTGTTGTGGGCCCTGAATATGAGGGCACCCATATAGTAGCAAGGGGACTGTGTGGATGAGAAGGGCAAGGTGGGGTGTAAGGTCCCATCTAAGGGCGTCCCATCCCTGGGGGTGAACCCGGGGCTGGGACGCCTCCTGAAGTGCATGGTTCCGAAACCTGGGGGGGGCTCAATGGCCTCCAACATACCACCCGACCCCCCCCCGCCTGCCTAGGAAACCCCACGGCAGTAATAAGTGTCTAGCTGGGACCGCCACCACCTCGGATAACTCTGAGGTCTATTTCCATGATTATAAGGCTATAAGGCATAACTTTTTTTTTTTTATCAAACCCTTCCCACTAATCGCAAGAGAATCCGGCCGGCTGGTTGTACTACCTAGGTTGATCGATCAATCAACTTGGTACATCAGCCTGAACCTTAACGAGTCGAACCTTGTATGGCCGGCCTTACTCTACCAACATGTGAAATTTTAATGACCTATGTAAACCTTTTGCATTACTTTTTGGCACAGCCTTTGTATGTCGGTCATAGTGTTTTGCTGTAATATGTGAGTGTGTCACATACGTAATGTGCAGGGCAATGACAAATTTTAACCTTTTATCATAACTAGTGAACTATAAATTCCTTCTGTTTTTTATTTTTTATTTGAAGAATAACTGAACTGATTGGATACCATCAGGAGGAGCTGCTTGGCCGCTCAGCTTACGAGTTGTATCATGCTTTGGATTCTGAAAGCATGACCAAGAGTCACCAGAATTGTAAGTATAAAACAGAATGTTCTTCATAATCTCATCTCAGCTGAAGGTTTTGAGTTTATTGAAACAGTTAATGGGTTCTCTGCCTGTACTGTAGATATAGGTAAGATTACATCTTAACAACAATAACTAAGCCACCCCAGCTACAATGAGGACCCATGGTTTAGTTTACTAGGGCAACCAAAGACCATACTTCCTATACTGCTTTGATGACATACCTTCTAGAGAAGCCTGCTAGATTCCATTTGTAGTGTTCCTTATCCCCCCAAAATTGTATTTATATAATATGGGTCTTTCCCTTGGACAAAGCTATTACAGCAAACATTTACATTTATCCCATGGTTGCAGTAACTGGGTAATAAACTGCAAGCTCACAACACAGGCTTGGGGTAAGAAAAATGCAAGTTTTGAAACTACAGTGAAGAAGCATAGGTGGTAGGTTCATGATGACTCCATTTCAGACATTGCTTTATGATGTCTTACACTGCATTTGTGTCCACCAGGAGCTTCCACACCTTTCCTGAGTTTGGTTAGGCTTCTGACAGCCAAAGCTTTGGTCAACAGAAGCCTTTATCTAGGTTGACTAAATTATTGCATTGAGAGTGGCAACTTGGGTGCCATACCCTTGCCGTCACCTGGAAGCCCTGCACTACTTAGACTGGAGTAGTTACACCATTTCTCTTCCCTGCCAGTTAGCTTGGCAATGTTCACCACCATTCATATACTGCTTTGATGACCTACTTTCAGGAGAAGCCTGCTGAATTCAAATGAATCATATTTAATGTAGCACCGACACTTTTTCAAAGTGTGCGCTATTCTTGTAAACTTTGTTTTTTCCCAGAACTGTAATTGAGTTTGGGGTTAATTATTCTAGGTTGTACTTTGGCATCAGTTTGCCTGGTCATAGGTGAGGTGAGCACCTTTGACAGGCTGAGAACGCAGTCTGGTTGGTCGCATTAGGTAGCAATCTTTTCCCGGAGCCAATCAGTGGGCGTGTCTGGCCCTGCTGTGTATTCTGGGAAGGGGTACTTAAGGTGCTGAAGTCACGTGTTCAGGGGTCTGTCGTTGGTTCTAATTCCGGTCTGGACCAGCCCCGTGAGAGGTCTCGGTCCCGGAGTGTCTGCTGACCCTGTAAGCCTGGTCATCCTGACCAGTCCCAGAGGCCCTCATGGTCTGGGGTGGGGATCCATCCGTTTCCGAGCCTTGGAACTGGCTAGTTCGAGGCGCAGTAACTAAAGGAGGATTTTGAAGTATCCTGGTGCCCTCTCAGGATTGGAGAGGCCCAGCAACTCGACAAGCGACCAGGGGAGGACTCTTCGGAGGAGGCCACACACGAGCCTGGCTGCTCGGTAAGAGCCTGGAAGCTGAGATGTATGGACACTAGTTGAATGCGCATTTTCTACGGTATCGCCGAATTGGCTGAAAGATACAGGTACCATAGGAAAAGTTCCTAACCCATCCTTCAGTTGCAACCAAGTCTGTGGCAGAGACTTTTACATGTTCATTTGAAGTTTCACAACCAAGTCTGTGGCAGAGCCTTTGCTAATTCCGAATCACTTGTTGGCTGCTAGATCTACAAACAAGAGTTTATCCAACAGTGAAGTATCAAGTTGTGAGTGGCTACTCCCTGGATCATCTAGAGAGACATTTACCTGAATGTCAGCAGTTCTAAAGTGCCTGAGCTTTATCACCCATACCCTCTATTCCCACCTGAGAGACTGTTCTGTTTCAACATTTTTATGCAAATAAAAACCCTCAAAAGGGACTTTGAGTGTCAGTCTCCGCAATCACTGGGTATCAACCCCTAGACAAGAACGTTGAGCGACAAGAAGGAGGTAATGGGTAAGCCCAGAAATCCATAGCCGCCCCACAGAGGGTTATTGGCGCTACATTAGTTTTCTCTGTCCAAAATGGTATTTATGTATTATGGGGCTTCCTCTTGGGTAGCATTAAAGCCACTAAAAAATAAAATAAAAATGAAAGCAAACATCTACCGTTACCCTATGGTGCAATCGCTGGTTAATTACCCACAAATTTACAAAGCTTTGGTAACTGGAAGCCTCTCTCTGGGTTGACTACCATATTTGCAGTGAGGATGCAACTTGGATGCCATACCCCTTCCATCATCTGGAAGCTTTGCACTACTTGGCCCTGCAGTAGTTACACCATTTTCCCCTCTTGAAAGTTGGCTCAGCAGTGTTCACTTCTTAATTGAATGCAATAGGTTAACGACTGCATTAAAGAGCTTAAAGCCATGGCACTAAACCAGAAAAAAAGAAACATCCTCATTATTAACCGCCAATGTTTACCGCATTCCAAACTCCCAATGTGCAAAGCCTTAATGTGCTTAGGGTGTGGCCTGACAAGCGCTATATATAAACAAGAGGAGTATTAATATCGATTGCCTCTGCTCCGGCCACAGTCATTAAGCAATGCAGACTGAAGTCATCACACTTCATTTCATTTACACAATGCTGTAATGTTTCATATCAAGGTGAGGTTTATTGTCCTGAAGAGTCCTAGTTATTTGTTATTCAAGTGTAGAGTTCTAGCGTCTAAATACTTAATTGGGCTTGGATCATTTGGAAGTTAAGTAGTAGATTTGGCAGCCACTGTAGTACATGGTGTTTCTCCTCGTGTGCAGGAGACGGTGTTTAATTTATATCTCCCTATCTGAATAGTATGCGCACTGCTAAACATTTACTTTGTTAAACGATTGGGAATTACTCCTGACAAAGGTCCTATTTATGGTTTTACACATAACGTCTTTTATTGTTTTCCTTTGTTTTATAATGGCATGAAAGTATTGGTAGGTGAGGCAGGGTAAATGGATCCATTAAACATGTCAGGTGTTGCTCAGGTGTTTTGCAGAAAAATAAAACATTGTTAAAGCGGAGGTCTGCCGTTTTTTTTTTTTTTTTTTTAAAAAGACAGCAGCTACAAATACTGCAGCTGCTGACTTTTAAATAAGGAAACTTACCTGTCCAGGGCGCCCGCGATGTCGGCACCCGAAGCCGATCTATTCCTCGGCTGTCAGGTGCTGCCACCGCCATCTTCGGTTCCCTTCCTGGTTCTCTACTGCGCATGCACGACTCGCGCTGCGCTATCCCACTGGTCCCTGTTGAGTTCTGGGACCTGTGTGTCTCCCAGAAGACAGTGGGGGCAGAGAAAGTGCCGGAAGTGGCATAGATACCTGCAGGTGGCTCGGGTATCTATGCTCAGAAGTGGGAACCGGAAAAGCGGAAGTTCCATTTTTGGGTGGAACTCTGCTTTAATGGAAGTCTCATAGTACAATGTTTCTTAACTCCAGTTCTCAAGTACCCCCAACAGGTTGTGTTTTCAGGCTTTCCATTATTTTCCACAGGTGATTTGATCAGTATTACTTGGGGAGTTTCGGTGGGCTCTTCATAGTTCCGTAGCATAGAAGTATCATGCCATCTCAATCCCTTTTGAGCTAATGCACCATTAGCCATCTATTTGCATGGATACTTCACCATTCTCTGCTCCATCGGTGCAGCTGCTACCTCATTGGCTTTGCTAGGACCACAGGCACTTCTTGTGGCATTAGCAGCTCCAGGGTACCCAGCCCCATACCGCAATTATCTAGCATTCTTACAGTTGCATAGTTAAGTTGATAAAAGACGCAAGTCCATCTAGTTCAACCAATAGAAAACAATGAATGAATAAATTAACCTCCATATTCCCTATCACTACAGCCTAAAGAGGAAGTAATCCCTGATGGGTTTACTTCCTCTTTGTTTCCCTGCAAAGGTAAAGCATAATGGACTACTATGCATCGCATAGTAGCCCATTATGTGTCACTTACCTGACACCAAAGCCAGCGATGTCACTGCTGTCCCTTCTTCCACGAAGCGTCCATCTTCCTTCCGGGAATCGCTTCTGAGAGTGGCCGGAGCAGCGATGACGTCACTCCACCGCATGTGCGCGGGAGCTGTCAGTGATGGCATGTTTGCCTTCACTTGCGGCGCGCCCATGCCGTAGACAGCGGTGCCCTTCTTTTTTTTTTTTTTTTTTTTTTTAATATCTTCTTAACCGTGTAGGTTAAGGAGATATTTCTTGGACCTACAGGTAAGCCTTAACCTAGGCTTACCTGTAGGTTAAAGTGGTCTGTAAGGGTTTACAACCACTTTAAGAACGTGAAAAGCCCTTCCAATTATTCGTTTCCAGGTTTAAATCAATGGTCCTCAATATTTGCGGGAAAAAAAAATTAAGAATATGGAACCCATCACATAAAACAATTCCTTACCGACACTCCGACGCTACACAAATGCATGACCAACTCTCCCTCCCCCTTACAGCGGTCCCAATATAAATGAAAAGACAACATTGTAAATGCACCTACCCCTTCAATAAAACTATAGTCTAAATTGGACATATTTATGGATGTAGTTAAATATAGTTGGTCCAAATGAAGGTTATTATGGGCATGAGCATTATAGCAAATACATATACTACTCATGCAGGAATAAAACTGCTTTGTCAAATGGCTGGATGTTTCTTTTGAATCTGAAAATCTGGATACCTATATAGAATCAGACTGAACAGCTTTCCAATAAAGTTCAGGGCTATGTAAATAGTTCCAATGCTGGTCTAAGGCTGGGTTCACACCTATGTGAATTGGATGCAGGTTTCCCCAGCATCCAATTCGCATGACCGGAGCTTGTGACCGGCTCTCTATGGAGCCGTTTCGCATATCTCCATTGCCGCTGCAGAGCGGTTTGCACAGGAGTGCTGTGTGTCTTTGGCTCAGTTTCAGGGCTGAATTCGGGCAAAAATTCAGCCCGGATTCATCCCTGAAACGGAGAACAGGGACATGCATACCCCTGCAGCGAGCCGCATCCATCGGAGGTGATATCCCAGCCTAAAAGATGTATAGTTTGGTTCTATCCCAATCGCAGACCATCAGGCATGTGTGTTGAATAGATATGTACTTTAAGCAGCAATATTCATAAACAGATGCCATTAATCTTAGTAGCACATTTGTAGGTAATCACCTTTTTATATATACATTGAGGGAAAAACATATTTGCTCACCTGCTGATTTTGTACGTTTGCCCACTGACAAAGAAATGATCAGTCTATAATTTTAATGGTAGGTTTATTTTAACAGACAGAATAACAAAAATATCCAGCAAAAATGCATTTCAAAGAAGTTATAAATTGATTTGCATTTTAATGATTGAAATAAGTATTTTATCCCCCATCAATCAGCATGATTTCTGGCTCCCAGGTGTCTTCTATACAGGTAATGAGCTGAGATTAGGAGCACTCTCTTAAAGAAAGTGCTCCTAATCTCAGCTGGTTAGCTGTAGAAAATACCTGTTCACCGAAGCAATCAATTCGATTCCAATCTTTCCACCATGGCCAAGACCAAAGAGCTGTCCAAGGATGTCAGGGACAAGATTGTAGACCTACAAAAGGCTGGAATGGACTACAAGACCATTGCCAAGCAGCTTGGTGAGAGGGTGACAACAGTTGTTTGCGATTATTCGTAAATGGAAGAAACACAAAACTGTCAATCTCCCTCGGTCTGGGGCTCCATGTAAGGTCTCACCTCTTGGAGTTTTAATGATCATGAAAACGTGAAGAATCAGCCCAGAACTACACAGGAGAATCTTGTTGATCTCAAGTAGGGATGAGCCGAACACCCCCCGGGTTCGGTTCGCACCAGAACCTTCGAACCGACCGAAAGTTCGCGCGAATTTTCGAACCCTATACGTTATAATGGACGCGAACGTTCGAAATCAAAAGTGCTAATTACAACGGCCAATATGCATGTTAATGTCATAAAACAGGTTTGGGGACCCGGGTCCTGCCCCAGGGGACATATATCAATGCAAAAAGAACTTTTAAAAACTAACGTTTTTTCGGGAGCAGTCATTTTAATGATGCATAAAGTGAAAAAAAAAAAGTGAAATTTTCCTTTAAATATGGTACCTGGGGGGTGTCTAAAGTATGCCTGTGAAGTGGCATGTGTTTCCCGTGTTTAGAACTGTCCTTGCACAAAATTGACATTTGTAAAGGAAAAAAAGAAGCCATTTAAAACCACTTGCGGCTTTAGGTTTGTTCTTAAGTAGAATCTGAACAGGTACATTATGAAGTGTAGCTCCATCCCAAAAAAATCTATTTTTAAGCTTTTTGGAGAACATAGGGAGGGGTTATCACCCTGTAACATTTGCTGTCTTTGCACATCTGTTCAGAACATGTCACCTAACTTTCCGTCCCAATGACAAATGTTTTTGGAAAAAGTGGGGTTTTAATTGAAACAAGGATTGGTGATAAAGTATCAGTAGAGAGGAGATACCTTTTTCCCAAATTAAATCTAACAGGATAGAATTTCCCTTCCTAGGGGTAGATTTCCTCTCACTTCCTGTTTTCTCTTTCCATTTGCAAGTAGGAGTCGTTTGTAAGTTGGATGTTTGAAAGTAGGGGCCTGGCGTATATACTCTGCAGAAATTTGACCTATTAGATGTTGGTGTAGCCACAAGACTGGTGGGCACAGGAATGGGCCCTGCTGTGAGTTAATAGATCAAGATTTGTAATTGCAAGCACCTGATGAACAGGGCAGAAAAATTGGGCCTTTGGCGGTGGTGGTGGACGGTGTTGCCACAAGACTGTAGGCCCTCATAGTTACTCTTGGTGGGCACAAGAATGGGCCCTGCTGTGAGTTATTAGATCAAGATTTGTAATTGCATGCACCTGTTGAACAGGGCAGAAAAATTGGGGGTGGTGGTGGTGGTGGACGGTGTTGCCACAAGACTGTAAGCTCTCAGTTACTCTTGGTGGGCGCAGGAATGGGCCCTGCTGTGAGTTATTAGATCAAGATTTGTAATTGCAAGCACCTGATGAACAGGGCAGAAAAATTGGGCCTTTGGCGGTGGTGGTGGACGGTGTTGCCACAAGACTGTAGGCCCTCATAGTTACTCTTGGTGGGCGCAGGAATGGGCCCTGCTGTGAACTATTAGATCAAGATTTGTAATTACCCGCCCCTGTTAAACAGGGGCTGAAAAAATTGTGCCTTAGGCACTGGTGCTGGTGCCACAACACTGCAACCCCTCACAGATACTGTACTTGGAGCACAGCAGTCACACGTGTTGCGAAGCATTTTTTTAAAAAATTGTAATTACCCGCCCCTGTTAAACAGGGGCTGAAAAATTGTGCCTTAGGCACTGGTGCTGGTGCCACAACACTGCAACCCCTCACAGATACTGTACTTGGAGCACAGCAGTCACACGTGTTGCGAAGCATTTTTTTAAAAAATTGTAATTACCCGCCCCTGTTAAACAGGGGCTGAAAAATTGTGCCTTAGGCACTGGTGCTGGTGCCACAACACTGCAACCCCTCACAGATACTGTACTTGGAGCACAGCAGTCACACGTGTTGCAAAGCATTTTTTTAAAAAATTGTAAGTACACGCCCCTGTTAAACAGGGGCTGAAAAATTTGCCTTAGGCACTGGTGCTGGTGCCACAACACTGCAACCCCTCACAGATACTGTACTTGGAGCACAGCAGTCACACGTGTTGCGAAGCATTTTTTTAAAAAAATTGTAAGTACACGCCCCTGTTAAACAGGGGCTGAAAAATTGTGCCTTAGGCACTGGTGTGGTGGCATGGATCATTGAGGAGGAGGAAGAGGATAGTCAGTGAACATAAGAGGACAGTCACTCAGCATCAGCATAGGCAGTCTTGAAGGGATGTGATATTAAAAATTATTCGGTTATATCCGCCTCAGGTGCCTGGTAGCTGGTGGTGATCCAAGACTGATTCATTTTGATGAAGGTCAGTCGATCAACCGAGGCGGTGGACAGGCGCACCCTATGATCGGTGACAAATCCTCCAGCAGCACTGAATGTGCGTTCGGAAAGAACGCTGGAGGCAGGACAGGCCAGTAGCTCAATTGCATACTGTGCAAGCTCTGGCCAGTGATCCATCCTCAGGACCCAGTAAGCCAGAGGATTTTCGGTGGGAAAGGTGTCCAAGTCTGACCTTGCCCCAAGGTATTCCTGCACCATGTATATCAGACGCTGGCGATGGTTGCTGGAACCGATCATACCTTGGGGCTGCGGACTAAAAAAATTGTCTGAACGCATCGGTCAGACGTCCACCTTCCCCACCGCTCCTTCTGCTACTGACCGAAGCCTCAGCAACTCGTCGCCCAGGACCAGGAGTTTGTAGCCTCCCAGTTTCTGGGAACGCGTTGCACAGACCTTTCTGCAAGGCCTCCCTGAGATGTCTCATCCTCTGCTCCCTCTGCGACGGCAAGATAAGTTCCGCAACCTTACCCTTGTACCGCGGATCAAGGAGAGTGGCCAGCCAGTAATGGTCCCTCTCCTTGATCCGAAGAACACGAGGATCCTTCCGCAGGCTTTGCAGGATCAGGGAGGCCATGCAGCGTAGGTTAGCTGAGGCATTCGGTCCGGAGTCTTCTGGGTCACTGAGGATGACATGATCGCCAGCCACCTCCTCCCAGCCACGTACAAGTCCACTGGTTTGTTGGGACTGTACATCATCCCTAAAAGACTGCTGCTGATGCTGAGTGCCAGGCTCCACCTCCATGCTCACACAATCCTCCTCCTCCTCCTCCTCCTCCTCCTCCTCCTCCTCCTCCTCCTCCTCCTCCTCCTCCTCCTCCTCCTCCTCCTCCTCCTCCTCCTCCTCCTCCTCCTCCTCATCCTCTTCCTGTGTGATGGGTGGGACAGAAGGAACACTGTCCGGATAAAGGGGGCCTTGAGAGGCAAGGAAGTCCTCCTCTTCCTGCCTCTGTTCTGCCTCAAGTGCCCTGTCCATTATCCCACGCAGCGTATGCTCCAACAGGTGGACAAGAGGGACAGTGTCACTGATGCATGCACTGTCACTGCTCACCATCCTCGTGGCCTCCTCAAATGGTGAGAGGACAGTGCATGCATCCCTGATCATGCTCCACTGACGTGGGGAAAAAAAACCAAGCTCCCCTGACCCTGTCCTGGTGCCATAGTCGCAAAGGTACTCATTGATGGCCCTCTGCTGCGTGTGCAGTCGCTGCAGCATGGCCAACGTTGAGTTCCACCTGGTGGGCATGTCACATATTAGGCGGTTCTTGGGCAGGTTCAGCTCCTTTTGCAGCTCAGTCAGCCGAGCACTGGCATTATAAGATCGGCGGAAATGCACACAGACTTTCCTGGCCTGCCTCAGGACATCCTGTAAGCCTGGGAACCTGCCCAAGAACCGCTGCACCACCAGGTTGAGGACGTGAGCCATGCAGGGCACATGGGTGAGCTGCCCCTGTCGCAGGGCATAGAGGAGGTTGGTGCCATTGTCAGAAACGACCATTCCTGGCTTAAGCTGACGTGGCGTCAACCACCTCTCGGCCTGCCCCTGCAGAGCTGCCAGAACCTCTGGCCCAGTGTGGCTCCTGTCCCCCAAACACACCAGCGCAAGCACGGCATGGCATCTTTTTGCCTGCGTACTTGCGTAGCCCCTTGTACGCCTACGGAGCACCGCTGGTTCCAAGGACAGAGCACTGGAGGAAGAAGAAGAGGAGGGGGTGGAGGAGAGAGGTGTGTCACAACCAGTAGCAGTAGTAGCGTTTTGGAGGCGTGGTGGCGGAACAACCTCCAACACTACTGCACCTTGTCCTGCATCCCTCCCAGCTGCCAATAGAGTGACCCAATGGGCCGTGAAAGAAAGGTACCGTCCCTGTCCATGCCTGCTGGACCATGAGTCAGCGGTAATATGCACCTTACCGCTGACCGCCCTGTCCAGCGAGGCATGGACATTGCCCTCCACATGCCGGTAGAGAGACGGAATCGCCTTCCGTGAGAAAAAGTGGCGTTTGGGAACCTGCCACTGAGGAACCGCACATTGAACAAACTCACGGAAGGGGGCCGAGTCTACCAACTGAAAAGGCAGCAGTTGAAGTGCTAGCAATTTAGCCAAGCTAGCATTCAACCGCTGGGCATGTGGATGGCTGGGAGTGTACTTCTTTCTACGGTCCAGCAGCTGGGGCAGGGAAATTTGCCTGCTGCAATCGGACGTCGGTGTACTGCAAGTACTTGGTTGTGACACACCTAATTCTACACCTTCAGTCCTCTCAGAGCAGCTTTCAGAGAGGACTGAAGGTGTAGTGGGGATGGAGATCCCAGCTGATGAGGAGCAAGGAGAGGTCCGCTTAGTTCTTTGGTGTGGGTCTTTTATGTGTGCCTGCCAACGAGCTGCATGGCAGGTCGACATATGTCTGGTCATGCTTGTGGTGCCCAAGCGGCTGATGTTTTGGCCATGCGAGATACGCTTGAGACAAATATTGCAAATAGCAGTGGTGCGATCTGATGCACTCGTCTCAAAAAAGGCCCACACCAAAGAACTTTTCTGATAACGTGCAGAGGCAGCGCCCTGCACAGGCGGAGCTCTGCGGTGTTGTACAGTTGCTGTGCTGGCCTCTACCTGGCCTCCAGGGGGCATCCTGCCTCGTTGGACATGTGACGCCGCATCCTCCTCCTCCTCGTCCTCCTCCTCGTCCTCCTCCTCATCCTCTCTCCCTTCAGGCACCCACGTGGAGTCAGTGACCTCATCATCCCCTCCCTCTTCACCACTAGAGCAAACCTGGCAGTAAGCTGCAGCTGGTGGAACAGTACTGCCAGATTCCTCAAGCTGGGTATCATCATCCGAGCCTTCGAATCGTTGGGCATCCTCCTGGAGCATGTACCCAACACTGTGCTCAAAGAGTTCGGGGGACTCCTCAGGAGGACATGGTGGGTCTAGGGAAGGGGTGGCTGATGATGCTCTGCCAGTACCCTGAGCCTGGGTGAGAGAGGATGAGGAGGATGAGGAGGGCTTGGTCATCCATTCTACCAAGCCTTCAGCATGATGCGGCTCCACATGTCCAGCTGCCGAAAACAAAGACGCGCGTGTCCCATGGCCACGTGCTGATGACGATGCACGACCACGTCCACGGCCACGTCCACTAGAAACAGAGCCTGCCTGCCCTGTGTTCTTGGCTCTGCACGCTCTGCCTCCCCTTGGCGGTCTTCCAGCCATTGTAGTCGGTAGTCCTGTGGGTGCTGCTGAGAAGAATATATAGGAGCTCTGTGTGATGCCACTAACACACTAGAAGTCCTATGGGTGCTTCTGCAAAGAAAATAGAGGAGCTCTGTGTGATGCCACTAACACACTAGAAGTCCTGTGGGTGCTGCTGAGAAGAAAATATAGGAGCTCTGTGTGATGCCACTAACACACTAGAAGTCCTATGGGTGCTTCTGCAAAGAAAATAGAGGAGCTCTGTGTGATGCCACTAACACACTCGAAGTCCTGTGGGTGCTGCTGAGAAGAAAATATAGGAGCTCTGTGTGATGCCACTAACACACTAGAAGTCCTATGGGTGCTTCTGCAAAGAAAATAGAGGAGCTCTGTGTGATGCCACTAACACACTAGAAGTCCTGTGGGTGCTGCTGAGAAGAAAATATAGGAGCTCTGTGTGATGCCACTAACACACTAGAAGTCCTATGGGTGCTTCTGCAAAGAAAATAGAGGAGCTCTGTGTGATGCCACTAACACACTAGAAGTCCTATAGGTGCTTCTGGGAAGAAAATGTAGGTCTGTGTGATGGGACTAACACACTTCAAGTCCTATAGGTGCTTCTGGGAACAAAATATATGATCTCTGTGTGATGGGACTAACACACTTCAAGTCCTATAGGTGCTTCTGGGAAGAAAATATAGGTCTGTGTGATGGGACTAACACACTTCAAGTCATATAGGTGCTTCTGGGAACAAAATATATGATCTCTGTGTGATGGGACTAACACACTTCAAGTCCTATAGGTGCTTCTGGGAAGAAAATATATGATCTCTGTGTGATGGGACTAACACACTTCAAGTCCTATAGGTGCTTCTGGGAAGAAAATATAGGTCTGTGTGATGGGACTAACACACTTCAAGTCCTATAGGTGCTTCTGGGAAGAAAATATAGGAGCTCTGCCTGCCTGCCACGAACACACTACAAGTCCTATAGGTGCTTCTGGGAACAAAATATAGGAGCTCTGCCTGCCTGCCACGAACACACTACAAGTCCTATAGGTGCCTCTGGGAACAAAATATAGGAGCTCTGCCTGCCTGCCACGAACACACTACAAGTCCTATAGGTGCTTCTGGGAAGAAAATATAGGAGCTCTGCCTGCCTGCCATGAACACACTACAAGTCCTATAGGTGCTTCTGGGAACAAAATATAGGAGCTCTGCCTGCCTGCCACAAACACACTACAAGCCCCTCTTTCTAAATCAATCTTTGTAAATGAATCTATCTAACTCAATCTCTCTAAGTAAATCTCTCTAACTAAATCCAGCAGAGTGTCACAGAACTATCCTGCTCTATCTACGCCGGAACAGCATGTGACCGGCGCAGACGGCGTGGCGGCCTTTTATAGGGGGGGGGCGTGTACTAAAGCCCCTGAGCTGTAATTGGCTACAGGCGTCCTGCCTGTAGCCAATTATGGCTCTTCGAGTTTCCGGCGCTGTGATTGGCCAAGCATGCGGGGTCACAGTGCATGCTTGGCCAATCATCAGCCAGCAATGCACTGCGCCGGCCGCGCCAGCCGCAATGCATTGCGGGGCCGCTCGCATCACACGAACGTGATGCGAGCGGCCAAAATAGTTCTGGGCTCGCCGAGCGAGCGAACACCCGGTGCTCGATGCGAACATGGGTTCGCATCGAGCACCGGGCCCATCCCTAATCTCAAGGCAGCTGGGACCATAGTCACCAAGAAAACAATTGGTAATACACTACACCGTGTGTGACTGAAAGGCTGCAGCACCTGCAAGGTCTCTCTGATCAAGAAAACACATGTACAGGCCGTTTAAAGTTTGCTAATGAACATCTGAATGATTCAGAGGACAATTTGTGAAAGTATTGTGGTCAGATGAGACCAAAATCTATCTCTTTGGCATCAACTCAACTCGCCGCGTTTGGAGGAGGAATGCTGCCTTTGACCCCAAGAACACCATTCCCACCGTCAAACATGGAGGAGGAAACATTATTATTGGGGAGAGATACCAGTAAATGTATGGGACCCTTTGTCCCTTTTTCATCCATCCCTTAATGGATGGAAAATGGACATTAATGCACCTGTAGCCCCTTGTCCCTAAAATTTGGGGCTATAGTGTAAATTTAGTTTTTGGCTGAGCTGTAAACGGCTCAGATGGATTGTATATAGTTTATTGGTTCTGTCCTAAACTTGACTGGGTGTGCATTTCTCACTGGTACCACAGGACAGTGTCAAAATTTCAACTAGGTTGAGCTGTAATGAATATTCTTTTTCCAGGAACAGCCCAGTAGGAGGTTCCTAGCCACTGTGCATTCTAGGAAGGGGTAATTATGGGACAGAGGCCATGTGCTCTAGTCAGTTCTCATCTCGGGGCCCTTCTGGCCTGAGGCTGTATTGCTGCATCTTCTGCAGTAGGCCCAGAAGCCTATCTGGGGCCTACTAGTCCTGAGGTGGTCCTTAGGCTGTCTTGCCTAAGTGAAAGAAGCTGGACCAAGCTGAGGAGATCCAGGGGAGGACCCTTGCTGGAGAGAGCCAGGATGAAAGCTGGTCTCTCAGAAGGGCCTGGTAACTCGTTTGGAGAACGCACCTATATCGAACTACCCTTACAGCACCGCTGGGTCAGCTTAAAGGTTCTAGTATTGTCAAGCTCCTCTAATCCAATCAAGGTAGCACGCTCCTGGCTGCTAAGTTTGTGAGAGAGACTTATCCAGGCATCTACTGGCTGCTAAGTCTGTGTGAGAGACCTACCCAGGTATTCAAGATCTGCTAGAAGAAAATCTGTTTTGCCCTTTGATTCAAGGAGTCTAAGTGATCTGCTAAAAAGGGTATCTGAAACCTCCCCTCAACCTCTTTCCTACAACCTTGCTCAAGTTCTAATTAAAGCATTGAAAAGTACCTAAAGTGACTGGCGCCTATATTCTGTTCAAACTTCCCATTATAGCCATGGACTCAGCCCTGGGGTGAAAGTGGCGTAGATACCCGCAGGTGGCTCGGGTATCTATGCCCGGAAGTGGGAGAAAAATACCTGTATTAGACAGGTATCTGCTCCCCCCTTCCCCCTGAAAGGTGCCAAATGTGACACCTGAGGGGGAGAGGAACCGGAAAAGCGGAAGTTCCATTTTTGGGTGGAACTCCGCTTTAATGGAAGTCTGCTCCCTGTATCTGGAGGTACCTTTTTGCTCCCAGCAGACCCGGGGGGGAGGGGGGTGCTACACACCTCTTTGGAAAAACGGATGTAAATGGATGTTCATTCGTTTACATCTGTTTACATCCACTTCCGTCAACATAAGTTTTTTGGAACGGATCAAAGCTCTACTTTTTTTTCTTGTTTAAAAAAAAACAAAAAAAAAACAGATCTGACGAAATACGGATGTAAACAGACAGTCTGTTTTTGCAGGAAATAATGGCTCCAGGACTCAAGTGGTTAAGTACAAGCTGGCTGATGTAAACTTCATCCATTTTTTTTTTTTTTTTTTTTTTAAACATGGCTGAACTGATCAAATGAATGGTCCACATGTGTGAAAGGGGCCTAATGTGATAGGTGCCATGTCTTCAAATTTATTTTCAGGGTGTGTTCCTGGTAATAAACACATTTTTACTCAGAAGTGCAGATTCATAGCATCTTAATTCATATTACAGCTATCCTTGTACATGTTGTGAACCACAACAGACCATAACCATGTACAAGCAAGCTGCATCTCATATGTTATACATGGGTGCCACAGTTGGGGTCCATAATGCATGGTAGCATTCTTGTTTCTACCTTTTTTTTTTTGGCTTGCTATATTACATTTTGTTTGTCATTATTCTGTGTCAGACGTGTTTGAAATGTTGCTTATGTTACTCACTTTTTTTTTTTTTTTTTTTTTTTTTTGTGGTTTACCAGTATGCACAAAGGGCCAAGTAGTCAGTGGTCAGTATCGGATGCTCGCAAAGCATGGTGGTTACGTCTGGGTGGAAAGTCATGGCACTGTCATCTACAACTCACGCAACTCCCAGCCACAATGCATCGTCTGTGTGAACTACGTCCTGAGGTAAGGAGAACAAATTCTGGTACCATGTTAGACCATGTTGGAACAAAGCAGTCAATACATCTAGAGCAACCCCTTCTATATATGCACTTCACTGCAATAAGCGTATATAGATCGGTTTGCGCAAAAGTTATAGCGTCTACAAAATAGGGGATAGATTTATTGCATTTTTTTTTTTTTCGTGACTGCGACATTGCGGCGGACACTTTTGACACATTTTTGGGACCATTCACATTTACACAGCGATCGTTGCTATAAAATTGCAGTGATTACTGTGTAAATGTGACTGGCAGGGAAGGGGTTAACACTAGGGGACGCTGCAGCGGTTAATGTGTTGCCTAAGGTAGTTATTCTAACTGTGGGGGGAGGGGACTGACAAGGGGAGGAGACCGATCGGTGTTCCTCCGTACTGGGATCACATGATCGGTCTCCTCTCCACTGACAGGAGGTGGAGCTGTGTGTTTACACACACAGCTCCACGGTCCCGCATGGTCCCGTTGTTTTAAAGCGGGATTGTACTGAAAAAAAAAAAATTTAAAAGCCAGCAGCTACAAATACTGCAGCTGCTGACTTTTAAAAAATGGACACTTACCTGTTCCAGGGTCCAGCGGTGTCGGCAGCAGAGGCCGATCGATCGCTCGGCTCCCTGCTGTAGCCGGCGCCATTCTCGGTGAGGGAATCAGGAAGTGGCTTCACTTCCCGATTCCCTACTGCGCATGCGCGAGTCGCGCGGCGCAATGAGAATCTTCAGCGCCGTCTGCCGGGTCACGTGTGTGTCCCGGCAGACAGCGCGCCGGGACAGGAGGTGACGTAAACTCCCGTGGGAGTTTATGCCCGGAAGTGGGTGCAGATACCTGTCTTAGACAGGTATCTGCACCCCCCTCCCCCCTGAAAGGTGCCAAATGTGACACCGGAGGGGGGGAGGGTTCCGAAAAGCGGGAGTTCCACTTTAGGGTGGAATCCCCCTTAAGGTATGGCAAGGATCAACTCCCTATTGAGTGTTTACTGTTATCTGAAACTGTGGAGGAGGTTCTGCCCTCACTCATTTATCACAATTATCAGTCAAGCTACTGTTGTCAGGGGTCCAAGTGAAATGTCCATTAAATTCTGTGAACAGTTGGCTAGAGGCAGAAGAATAGAGACCTGTTATATCACTCACCATCTAGTGCAGTGGCCTCCAAGCTGCAGCCACGGGCCAGATGTGGCCTTTTACTTGCCTTTATCTGACCCTTGGGGCACTAATCCTCACACTGATGCAAGGCACTATTCCTCCCACTGACACCAGCAGTGGGGCATAATTCCAGTCACTGACACCAACAATGTGGCACGATTCCTCCCACTGGCACCAATGGTCGGGCACTATTTATCTCCCCTAATACCAACAATGGGGCACTATTCCTTGCACTTATACCAATGATGTGGTACTATTTAGTCCCATTGACACTAGGGCATTTTCTACTTACACTGGCCACAGTTCAGCCCCCTCAAGTCTGAAGGACAGTAAACTGGTTCTTTGTTTAGAAAGTTTGGAGACCCTTGCTCTCGTGGATAAGAAAATGCAACTAGCGGTATCTGCTCATTTCATTGTCACCTTTAAGGCATTGTCACCCTAAGAAGGAAGGACCTATGGTTACTGTTTTTTTAGGTAGGATAACTTGGAATCTTTTAGTTGAATGCAAGAAATACTGACAATATGGTATTAAAGAAAATCGGCCACTTTGCCAATTCAGGGCAAAGTGACAGGTTTTATGGAGGAAGAGTCCCCCACTTGCTGATACTCAAATTTACCATGGCCTCCCAACCCTCTATTGATCTTTTGGAGCCCTCTGTGAAAACCAAGTCCTCTCCGGATGCAATACTTGGGGCTGAGCAGCCAATAATCAGGTTCCAGGACTGTCAGGTGAGAAGGAGGCGGAGGAAGTTAACCCTGTCTAAGCTCCAACAAACACCCTCTGACATGGCACATACTCAAGCTTAGACTTGGCGTTTCAATGAAGTGGTGGATGGGGGTGCGCCTAAGATCAGTATCAGCTGGTAGAGGGTTGTTTTTACAGAAGAACCTGACGACTTCCCCAAAATGACCAAAGTGATGGAGGTTCATTACGTTTTTTGACATTACAGGAACATATGTATCAATAGATTAGGTTTATTTACTTAGGTTTAGGTGCGTTTTAATTGTCATCATCTAGCAAATAAATATAATTGACTACGCTGTTCATTTTTTTTTTTTTTTTCTGCAGTGACATAGAAAAGACCGATATTGTGTTCTCTATGGACCAGACAGAGTCTCTCTTCAAGCCTCACCAGGTGACCATGAGCTCTATCTTCAGCAGTGCTGTCTCTGACAAGACTAGCGACTTCTTGTATACCAAGTTGAAGGAAGAACCAGATGAGCTGGCACAGCTGGCACCCACTCCAGGGGATGAAATTATTTCCTTGGATTTTGGTAAGTAGATTTCATTTTTGGGCTATATACCTAATCCATACTGTAAGGCAGTGATATCAAACTCGGATAACACATCCTATCAGGTTATATAGAATAACCCCTAAAAGGGCCAGATTATTCTACATAAAGGCCATTCTGACCTAATTCACCTTACTTAAAAGAAAAAAAAAAAAACTATGGCATACTGATGAATGAAAATATATATATATGTATATATATATATATATATATATATATATATATATATATATATATATATATATATATATATATATATATAATATATATATATATATATATATATATATATATATATTCCAAGCTTAAGCCCCAATGCTAACTTGAGTTCATACTTAAAGAGGAGGGCCCACTAAAAAATTTGTTTTAAAAGTCAGCAGCTACAAATACTGCAGCTGCTGACTTTTAGTAATCGGACACTTACCTGTCACAGGGTCCAGCGATGCTGGGAAACTAACCCCCCCCCCTCGCTCGCCGTGCCGGCATCCTTACTGTGGGCACCTGGCTGTGGCTTCACAGCCAGGCACCCACTGCTCATGCGCGAGCGGCGCCGTGATACAACACTCAGTCATCTGGGACACGTGACAGGTCCCAGATGACTGTGTGGCACAGAGGGGAAGTGATGTCAGTGCCCGGGCACTGAAGGTGGCAGACTATGAGGGACCCCTTAGCAACAGGCATTTAGAGGTGAGTAAAAATATTTTTTTTTTTTTTTATGATTTTTAAGCACCTTTTTTTTTTTTTTTGGTGGCAACACCACTTTAAATTGTTATTAATTAATTAATTTGTGCCAAAAGCTCCCTTTCTCTGAGCCAAACAGATGTACCATAATCAATTTATTTGACTTCTCTGGAACCTTTGTAAATTCTTAAAACAGCTTAAGGAAAGATACACACAAAGAGAAGATTAAACATTTAGTTCAATAGTTGGTGGTGTTTGAACTATATGGATTGACTTTTTTGTTTTGTAGGTTCTCAGACTTATGAAGAGCCATCGACTTGCAGCAGCAGCAGCAGCAGCAGCAGCGCGCAGCCAAGTCCAAACAAACAGTGGCCACTGGAAGTCAATAATCATGGTTCCCAGCCTGACATTGTGAACCATCCGTCCTTTACAGCGCCTCAGGTGGCTCCTGGGAGTACTACACCCAGTGCTAGCAGCAACAGCAGCTGCTCTGCGGTAAGACCTTTTGCTTTCCAGTGTTTTTTTTAATCTCTTATGCAATAGCAACAATGACAGGGGTCTTTGAACAGCTGCAACCATAGCCGAAAAAATGCAATCAATGTAAATTCTTTATTTATGTAATAATTACTTCATATGTCCCTTTAATTTCAGCCAAGCAGTCCAGGAGAGTACTATACGACTTTGGAAGAAGATCTCAAGATTGAGCTGATTGAGAAGCTCTTTGCAATGGATACAGAAGCAAAGAATAATTGTAACACTACTAAGGTAGGTGGGGAAGAGATGTATCCCACAAAAATCAATCGGCTTCTGCTTGACATATTGTTAGTAAATATTAGGGAAATTATAGCATGGCTGACAGCTGTTTTTTATTTCCCCCCACTTTAGTATAAGGAGGTGGTAATCCATATGACAGCTGGTTTTAGCATCAGGGTAATTGGGTACAAGACAGCTTTATTTAATTTTAGTGGCCTAGTACAGGGGGTCCCCTACTTGCAAACATCCGACTTACAAACGACTCCTACTTGCAAACGGAGGGAGACAACAGGAAGTGAGAGGAAATCCACCCCTAGGAAGGGAAATTCACTCCTGTAAGAGTCAATATGGGAAAAAGGTGTCTCCACTGATGCTTTATCACCAGTCCATGTTTCCCTAACAACCCAAAATTTTCAAAATCCAATTGTCATTGGGACAGAGGGTGAGGTGAAATCTTCTGAACAGGGGCACAGACAGCAAAACAAATGTTACAGGGGTGATAACCCTTCTCTGTTATCTAAAAAACGTAAAAATAGAATTTTTGGCTGGAGCTACACTTAAAAAATGTACCTGTTCCGACTTACAAACAGATTCAACTTAAGAAAAAAACCTACAGTCCCTATCTCGTTTGTAACCCGGGGACCCCCTGTATATACTTATTTATTCTAAGTCGTTACATAGTTGGTACGGCTGAATAAAGACCCCAGTCCATCCAATCTTATCTAGCAGCAGAGAAAAGTACTTCTGTTAAACATTTAGAGGGATGCTATACTTTCTATTGAAGATGCATTATATGTGTATACCTTCATAAAATCATGCATTTCTTTTCCTCATAGAATGATTTTAATGAGCTGGATCTTGAAACACTCGCCCCATACATTCCAATGGATGGTGAAGATTTCCAGTTGAACCCTATTTGCCAGGAAGAGAGTCCCCTCAGTGATGGCACACAAAAGCCCACCCAGCAGAACATAAGTAGCATGAATACACTCTACCAACCCAGTGCCCTTCCTCCTCAGAGCCAGTACCTGCATCAGACTTATGCTCAACCAATGGCAGCAAAAGGCAGTAATCCCAGCCAGGATTCTCTGCCCACCGGCCTCTATAATGGAGAAAGAAAGTCGCCAGCCTTATTGGCCTATCATACCGGAGCAAGTACACCACTGTCTTCAATGGGAGGCAGGCCTAATGTACAATGGCCACCAGACCCTCCTGTCAATTACATGCCCCCAAAGTGGAGACTGATGGAGCAATACCATGAATCCAGCTCAGCTACTGGACACCCAATGCATCAACACAGCATGCCATTATATAAGCAAAGGTAGGAGGAATAAAGATAATAAAGTATATATCCTTTTATTTATTTATTTTACATTCCCTTCCCCCTCCTTTTTTAAAAATATTTATTTATTGATTTTATCAAAAATAAAGGATATTACATACATCTTGCAATTGTTGTCTTCATACATACATGTGATGACATTAACGTCATGTTGACCACTTATATCTTCCACAACATGCCCCTCCCTTCCTTGATAATACGATAAATGAATCAGTCTACCAAAAACCCCCATTTCAATTTTTGGTAGTAGCCCCCTGGTAAACCATCTAACAATTTCTTATACTTGTTGGGGGCTCATTGAGTTCTTTACACCGAGTCCCTGTGTTTCCACACTCCATTACGAAGGGTTCACATTCTGCCCGTTGGATTAAGAATGTACCTGGAGGAGCTGGCACGCACAAAGGTGGATAAGAACACCCAAGACTCTGCAGTAGTAGTACTCCAGCAACAACATCACCATCTTGTTGCTGGAGTATCCAAGTCTTAAAAGAAGTTGGGAGCGAACTCAAATTATCAGATCTCCCTTATAATGGAAATGTCACCTTTTGCCTGTACTGACTCTTTAATATTTGTTAAACACAATGTAGATGGAAACTTACTTCTGTTGGAAATCTTATTTTCAGGTCCCTTGAGAGCTTTGGGCAACGTGGTAAGGATTTACATACCACAGAGATGACATTCTGCAACAGTATGAAGAGAAAGAGGCAGCTTGATTATGGTGCTCAGGGGTTCTCCCAACTCAATGTGGTAAGCAGAAAGATATCTGCACTGACTGTTTGTAATCGGGCTGCTTTGATGCACTGTATAGACCAGGGTTTCTCAACCAGGGCTCCATGGATCCCTAGGGTTCCTCCAGAGGTTGCTATGGGTTCCATGAGCAATTTCTGACACCATTAGTCTTTTTTGCTATCTGTATGTCAACAAGTGTAAGCAGCATTCTTCCCACTGACCATCACACTAATGTATCATGAATTGTAGATATGCACATTTTTAGCAGGGGTTTCCTGAGACTGGAAAGTTATTTCAAGGGTTCCTCTGTGTTGAAAAGGTTGTGAAAGGCTGGTATAGACCATATCAGGGTCTCTGACACTCATCCAAGGACTGGACTCTTTGGCTACCTTGGAAGAGCCACTTATTTCTCACTCAGATATTTCACCTTATTGGGCAACCTAGCCAATCCTTCCTTGTTCTCAGTGGGAAGTAGAAAAGACGGGGATAACTGTGCCAATGCTTTCCTGTCCATCACCTCCATGTGATCTGCTTGTCAATAGCTAGCATTTTTCTGCCCGTGGATCGGCAGATTTTTTCACGGTTCTGACAAGGATGATAAGGTCTGCTTCTGTCCTGGAAGCATTGCACAGAGAAGAGGGAGAACAGTGGGGATTTCAGATACCCAGACCGCTGGACTGGCTGTGGGGGCACTGACAGTTTAGCATCCCCAGAGGTAAGTACAGTAGGAATTGGGAGGGGGGGTAAGAAAGTGTAAAGTGTTAGTTCTGTAAGGGTGAACTAACATTTTTGAATTGAATATAATCATTGCCACCTGTAGAGATTTTCCAACTGGATGGAAGATCTGAGCTTTTATTTTTTAAACTTTTTATTGAAAAAGGTACATGACAATGACGGTTATCAAGTGCGCTCAACATGAGCATACAAAACAGTATGGTACATCTTACAGTGCAAACATTTCTATGTCCTTACAAGTACACTGCATTTCTCAGCATATTTATCCTGATACACATGTTATAGAAAATACCAAAGAAACACAAAGGTATTAATGGCTATTTCTCAAATCTTTTAGGGCTAGTTTACACTTGCTTCAAAACAAGGCTTTGGACCCGCTGTAGCTCCAGATGCAGCTCTCTGGACGCCAGTCAAAGCTTCTGTCACTAAATATAATGGTTAGCTTACAGTCCTGTTTACACCTGCTTTGCTTGGTGCTTTGCTTGGTGCTTTTGCTTGGTGCTTTTGCTTGGTGCTTTTGCTTGGTGCTTTGCTTGGTGCTTTGCTTGGTGCTTTGCTTGGTGCTTTGTGGGGCTTCAAGCGAGCTTTGCCATAGACTTCTATGGAGGCTATGAAGACGCTTTGAAGCACCACTGAAGCTACATGGAGTATAATTTTCGAAGCAAAAGCAAGGTGTAAACAGCACTGTAAGGTAACCATTTTATTTAGTGACAGGGGCTTTGACTAGAATTCAGAGAGCTTTAACAAAGCATGTACGAAGCCTTGTTGAAGCCGAAGCAAGTGTAAATCAACCCTTAGGCCCCTTTCACATTGAAGCGTTTTTCAGGCGCTACAGCGCTAAAAATAGCGACTGTATAGGGCCTGAAAAAAGCAGGTCCTTTCACTCCGGCTTTCACACTGGAGCGGTGCGCTAGCAGGACGGTAAAAAAAGTCCTGTTAGCAGCATCTTTGGAGCGGTGAAGGAGCTGTGTATTCACCGCTCCTATACCGCTCCTACCCATTGAAATCAATGGGGCAGCGGGGGCCGTTTTAACCCTTTTTCGGCCGCTAGCGGGGGATAAAACCGCACCGTTAGCAGCCGAATACCGCTACTAAAACGACGGTAAAGCAGCGATAAATCTAGCGCTGCTATACCGCCAACGCCCGCACCGCCCCAGTGTGAAAGAGGCCTTAGTGATATTGTTACGTGTTGGTTATAGTAAGGGAAGAACATGTTCTTTTCTAAAAAAAACACTTGAAATTTGTCTAAGTCAGAGATAGAATTGACCCCATGCAGAGATTATGTTATTAGTAATACTATTATCTGCTTCTAGTATACATCTAATGCATTGTCTTTTTTTGTAGGGGGAGTTACCCGATAACGCCATACAATCACTTATGTGGAAAAGGATGAAATCCTTAAAACCAGAAATGTGCCCACTTCTTTCAGAAAAGAAATCCCTGAGCACAAGTGTCCTGAATGGTGAGTAGAGGACTTTAGTGATGGCTCTCATAGGCTTTTTAATGTTGAACTTTAATCTGAAACATAAGTTCTGTTAGAGGATTTCAGGCTGGTCCCTTTTTTGCAGGTATAGATATGAATAACATTAAAAATAAGTGTTTATATCAAGGATAGGCAACCGCCGCACTCCAGCTGTTGTAGAACTACAAGTCCCAAGCGCCATTGGAAGACTCTGACTGCCACAGGCATGACCCCCCTTCAGGAGAAGAGGGATGATGGGATTTGTAGTTTCAGCACAGCTGCAGTGCCATGGTTGCCTACCCCTGGTCTATACTGTGTAAAACCCAGTAATACACAGTCTCACCCTGCTCTGCACATGCTTAGTCCCTCTATTTTTAGGCACTGTGCCGAATATGTAGAGGCCGATCTGCTGACAGCCTAAAGATTTATGGCTGTTCAAGGACTCTGGGCTTCAGCAAAATGGCAGCCACCAGTAAGAAGAGACAGGAACAATGATGAAGGCAATTTACAGCACACAAATTTTGGTGGCATAATTATTAATGTGGAATGTATGTACCTTGCTAAATAATATAATTTTTTTTATTAAGCTGTCATTGGTAAAGTTCCACTTTAAAGCGAAGTTCCGCTGAAAAAAATAAGTCAGCAGCTACAAATACTGCAGCTGCTTACTTTTAAAATAGGTACACTTACCTGTCCAGGGCACCCTCAATGTCCTCACCCGAAGCCGACCTGTCCCTCGGCTCCCGGATGGAGGTTTCCGGCATCTTCAGTAAAGGAATCGGGAAGTAAAGCCTTGTGGCTTCACAGCTTGGTTCCCTACTGCGCATGCGCGAGTCACGCTGTGCGTTCTGAATGGTTCCCAGCGGGGGGGGGGGGTGGTGGATGAGGGACCAGACATGCCAAAGATTGCCGCGGATACTGCAGCCATCTTTCATGGAAGTGGGAACAAATACCTGTATTATACAGGTATCTGCTCCCCCTGAAAGGTACCGAGTGTGACACCGGAGGGGAGGAGGAATCTGGACAGTGGAAGTTCCATTTTTGGGTGGAACTCCGCTTTACCTTATCACCAACAAATATTTGTGGCCAAACATGTAATTGCCGTATATACTCGAGTATAGGCTGACCAAAATATAAGCCGAGGCCCCTAAATTTACCACAAAAAAATGGGAAAACTTATTGACCCGAGTATAAGCCGAGGGTGAAAAATGCAGCAGCTACTGTAAGTGGAAAAGAGGGTCAGCAAATGGCCATCTGCAGCTGCATGTCCCCTGTGTCCTGTACAAACCCCCCTGTGTCCATTGCAGCCTACCTGTGCCGATCTGCTTCCCCTGGGTCTGTGTATGCCTCCCTCCGATCTGCCACCTGTGTCCACCATTGCAGTCTTGTGCCGATCGTTAATGCCTCCTTGTTCGTCCTGTGTCCACCATTGCAGTCTTGTGCCGATCATTGGATGTCCTGTGTCCCCCATTGCTGATCCTGCCGATCAGCGTGTAAGGCGCCATTCCACATTCAAAAGCCGCGCATCCTCCTCCTCGTCGTCCGTGATGGAAGGAACACTCTGTTTTCCCAGCAGTCAGTGTTCAGTGTTCCGCCTATCACGGACATCCTCTCATCCTCATCCATGAGATGAGAATGACAGGACGTCCGTGATAGGCGGAACACTGCACACTGACTCACTGCTGGAAAAATGAGTGTTCCTCCTATCACGGACAGGGAGGAGGAGGAGGCGCGGCTTTTGAACACTGCCGTCTGCATGACACGCTGATCATGTAGGCAGACGGCGGTGACTCGAGTATAAGCCGAGGGGGGGACTTTCAGCCCTAAAAAAAAAAGGGCTGAAAATCTCAGCTTATACTCGAGTATATACGGTACTACTATATCATCACCTTCTACCTCCATCATCATGTTCTGCCCTTATGGTGGCCTCCTGTAGAATATGCATTTTATTTTCACTCACCATTATGGTGACTCTGGCTAAACAAAATGTCCAACCGCTTGCAGCCTGTGCGCATACAGAAGAACTTGGTCTGCAGTTAGTGACCTGGAGATTTGTATCTTCTTCCTAGATGAATTCATCTGTAACAGGCACCGAGGATTAAACCAGCAGATGACCCAAGAGTCGCAGTCACATCCACATTGTGCACAAAGTTCCAGAGACGGCAGGAAAACTCCTTATCAGACCACGTTTTTCAGTTGTAATTACCATGATTACAATCTGCCACAATCACAGAAAATAAATGGTTAGTAGAAACGGGATTAATTTATCAGTTTTTTCATGTTTTTTTTTTTTTTTTATGATTTCTCGGAGACCCTGTCGTGCCTAATGGGAGCCAAATGGTCAGTTAGCACCAATGTAATAGATCTGTATTGATATCACAGTTACTGAAAGGCAGGAAAACACTCCTGTGGTATATACAGTGCCTTGAAAAAGTATTCATACCCCTTGAAATTTTCCACATTTTGTCATGTTATAACCAAAAACGTAAATGTATTTTATCGATTTTATGTGATAGACCAACACAAAGTGACACATAGTTTGTGACGTAAAAAGGAAAATGATAAATTGTTTTCAACATTTTTTACAATTAAATATCTGAAAAGTGTGGTGTGCATTTGTATTCAGACAATGGGGTTTATTTACTAAAGGCAAATCCACTGTTTACTACAAGTACACTTGCAAGGAAAACAAACAGCGTTTTTGCTTGTACATTATTGGATAATAGAAATCAGCAGAGCTTCCCCTCATTTCAGATCTTCCCCTTAGATCTACAGTGACTGCTCTTCCCAAGTGCACTTGTAGTGCACAGTGGATTTGCCTTAAGTAAATCAACCCCAATACTTTGTAGAATCACCTTTCGCTGCATTTACAGCTGCAAGTCTTTTTGGTGATGTCTCTACCAGCTTTGCACATCTAGAGAGTGACATTTTTGCCCATTCTTCTTTGCAAAATAGCTCAAGCTCTGTCAGATTGGATGGAGAGCGTCTGTGAAGAACAATTTTTAAGTCTTGAAAAAAGGAGCCAAATGGCCAACGTAGCACTTGAAAAATTATGAAAGAAATTAATCTGTGTGAATAAGTAATTATATGTAAATAGAAAATACACAGCTGCCAAGAACCTTAAAGTCTAATACAAAAACTTCAAACAGTTGAATATACAAAATAAATGCAGCTCTAGAGAAATGAATGATCAATTAACCACTTGCCTACCAGGCAGGAACACCCCCTTCCTGCCCAAAACATATATTTAATCTTTCAGCGCAGTTGCATTTTGAATGACAATTGCGCAGTCATGCAACACTGTACCCAAATAAAATTTTTATCATTTTTTTCCCACAAACTCATTCACATGGGGGGGTTGGGATCTGGGGGCCCCCTTGGTAAAGGGGGCTTCCAGATTCCGATAAGCCTCCCCACCCGCAGACCCAACAGCCACTGGTCAGGGTTGTCGGGAAGAGGCCCTTGTCCCCATCAACAAGGGGACAGGGTGCTTTCTGGTGAGGGGACACAGAGCCCCCTGCCCCAAAGCACCATCTCATCCCCACTCATCTTTCCCCCAGCCTGACCTCCAGGCTGCATGCTTTTTTTTTTTTACTCTTAATTTTTATTTTTATTTTGATTTGTAAAACATTTACAAGCAAACGTTGAAACACGCATGATCCATAAAAAAAAAACAGTGGTAAATAATTGATAATAATAATACAGGGTTAATACAAAAAAGTCACTTCGTGTTACCTAATCAAGACCTCCCCTCCCTTGTCCCACCCATGATCCCCCCCCCCCTGTACACACACTACTGGTTCCCAGGTTCGAAAAGTCGGCGGGATGGGCGCGCGCGCCGAGGGAAGGAGGGGGCCCCCGGGCCCGCTCCATGGTCAGGATAGCAATGGTGATCCTTAAGAAATCTATGGGTGTGGGGGCGCCGGGGGGGAAGATCTATCCCCCCCGTCGCCACCCACCCCTGGCATGCAGCCCAGCTCACACAGCCAGGGGCTCCATATACGGGCAAATTTCTCAAGGTTATTCTGCCGAATAAACATTGCCCTCTCGCACCATATCATAAAGTTAATCGCCTCAGTCCAGTTCGCCGAGGAAGGAGGCGTCCTGGCTTGCCAGTTCAACGCGATTAAGCGCCTTGCCTGATACAGGCATCTCAGCAATGCAACTTTGGTGGGGGATGATGCACTGCCATCCTCAAAGATTCCCAGAAGGCAGGTCCTAGCCTCTGGTTCCAGAGTAGTCCCAAAGATTCTATTCAAGCTATCCACTACTTCTACCCAGTACCTGAATAGCTTTGGGCACTTCCATACATGCTTAGATAAGGGTCTGGTATGGATTATGGGGGGACCCTACGCCATCTTCTTTTTATTTTATTTTTTTAACTTTGGTGTGGAGTTTCCCTTAAAATCCATACCCGAAGGGCCTGGTATCAGTGGCGTTGGGGGTGTGGCCCGCCCCCGGGTGACACCCACCAAAGGGTAACACTAAGTTCACCCTGACACCGGCACCGTATTGAGAGGAGCGCAGTGGCTCCCTCCTCTTCCTCCTTCCCTTCTGCGATGTGCAGGGAGGGAGCGAGACAGACAGGCAGGGTGCCCGAGGTCTGATCGCATTTTAAAAACCTTTTTTTTTTTTTTTTTGCATTGGTACATGTCCCATAGGGCAGTACCCGGGTCCCCATACACTTTTTATGGCAATAACATGCATATAAGCCTTTAAAATTAAGTCTTTTTTGATTTTTCATGTTTGTGTCCCATAGACTTTCATAGGGTTTGCATGTTCGCTAGAACCTTTAGCCTGTTCAAGGTGTTCTGGAGCGAACCGAACCAGGGGTGTGTTCGGCCCATCCCTACTCATTAGGTGACTTCTGAAGGCAATTGGTTCCACTAAATTTTAGTTAGGGGTATCAAAAGGGGGCTGAATACAAATGCACGCCACACTTTTCAGATATTTATTTGTAAAAAATGTTGAAAACCATTTATTGTTTTCCTTCCACTTCACAATTATGTGCCACTTTGTGTTGGTCCATCACATACAATCACAATAAAATACATTTACGTTTTTAGTTGTAACATGACAAGGGGTGTGAATACTTTTTCAAGACACTGTATTATGTGGCATTTATATATAGATTTAGTAGAAAATTTGTTTAGTGGAAAGGTGTTCTGGCCATGTGCACCTTGAAGTGGATCCAGCATAAAGCACTATTATGTGTGTTTTTCACATTAAAGAACCCATTTTGTTTTGTTCTTTTTAATTCCATTGGACTGATATGTAACCATTTTAGATACCAACAACACGTAGTCAAGTTCTTTTTTTTAATGTGTATGTAGCAAAGTTACGCGGGGCCCCTGAAGCCCAATGGTGACCTCCAAAGCTCAGGACAGATGACATCCTTCAGTGTAGAGTGGTGGGTGTAATGCAAGATGAACAGGTGGGGGCGCCAGACACTTTTTGACTTCAAAGAGATTTATTGTCTCTTAAACAGAATTGTGGGAGAGAGGATTAGGACCGGGACACCCTTAGGTAGATGCAATGTTAATTGGCAGGCACTGAGACTTCTATAGGTAGACAGCTATACAGGTGAAGGCCTCCAGTCGGACACTACTTCTGTATAGGTAGGACCGCTGTCTCTTATGGCAACAAGCTTGTAGCTGTTACTAAAAGTATTCAACTATCTGCAACACGAACAGTTCTCTTTACCCCACACTCACTGTGGGTCTTCACTCAATGAGCTCCCAGTTTCTCTTACTAGAGTTCAGATCCACTGGCCACTGGATCCCCTGAGCTCTTTCACGGTATCTTCCTCAAACGACACCCCACGCTTCCCTGCTGGGTCCCTGGCTTAGCATGCACAGATACTCCTCAAGCTTCACCCCTGCTGAAACCTTAGGTGCCTGACTTGGCACTTGCTGATGCTTTCCCACTTCTTCACTGTCCCTGGTTGGCAAGAAGTCTGCTCTGGTAATGGCCTCAGCTTTCTCACAGTGGTCTCTGGTAGCAAGGTGTGGAGGGTCCCTTTGTGGCGACAGCTTCCCCTCTACCTCCGACCACAACTGGTTCCCCAGCCGGCAGAACCGTTACTTCTGGTTGGACTACAAACCCGCAGTCCCAACCCTGCTCTACTTCTGGATAGGCTCTCAGACAGCCTAGCAGCCAGATGTCCCCGGGATAGACCTCAGGTTTCTGGCCTAGAAGCCTGGGGCAATATGACACACGTCCACCCAGACAGCCGTCCTGGTGGCACAGAACCCCGATTACCTGACTCCACCCAAATAAATAGGTTCTCCCAGCAGGCCAAGGGACCCAAGAAAATCCCTGCCCATTGGCTGAGACACCCCATTCATTCCTAATCTGTCCTTGCAATGCCCTCGTCTTATCTAATGTTACCAAATAGCCAGCCATCTAGTGAGAGAAGTGCAGCAACTCCAGAATAAGGGTGAAATCAATTGACCTCCTATCAATTGGCCAAGGAAACTATCACTTAGCAAATAAATTTAATAGCACCCTGCCTAAACATCAGGGTGCTACATGTATGTAGTGGTACCCCTGTTGGGGCTGCTGAGAGTTGTGGCCCACCTGTCACCCTGCCCAGACCATGAACAGTCCATGTACTTGTATTTGTGTTTTTATTGAGGGATTTGAACTTGGATAGGGATGGGAATATATGGGATGCCCAGAAGAAAGAACAATTGGTTGATTGTATTTCAATCAGTTGGGTCGACTATATACACTTTACAGCTCCAGTCTCCTCCAGCACAACTCTTGCTTGCAGACTGTTTCTCCCTCTCACTCCTGCACAACACTTCACTTCCAGGCACAGCTAGCACATGGTTAGGCCCAACACTAACTCAGTCAGGCCCTAGAAATTGCCATTTGCAGGCAGGGACCACAGGCCCCTTTAATGTAGCAAAAAATGGTAATAGCCAGTCTTTAGTGCTAGCTGTGCTAAGGTGGACTACTGCTCCTGGCAATTCCTCTTCAGGCCCTGCAAGCCCTCTTGGCTGGAGCTGCCCATGACATTGCAATCCTCACTGGCTCCACACTCAGCTCTGACTGTTTCTGCTCAGACCTCTCTGGCATACCTCTCTAGTACTCCAGATAGCCCATGTCACTCATCAGCCCTCCTGGCTGCACACACACATCGGTGGTTCCCCCCTGAAGACTTGCCCAGCGGTACTAATTCCTGCTGACCTCTCTAACTCCTCTCTGTGCCTCCTGTCCAGATCCTTCATGCGTTCTTGAAGGGATCCTCCTTGCACCCGAGTCACAGGCCCAAGGTCACCCTCCAGGGTGTGCCCTCAAAGGTCCGACATCCTAGTACTCCATCCTCACTTCTTCCACCCGACAACTCCTCCCCCAGCTAGGCCGACCCTGTATATATCAAGGAGGCCTGCCCCCTGCCAATCCTAGTTGGGGATTGGTCAGAGCTCCCTTAGACACCTCAGACAGCTCCACCTCCTCTCTTCTAGAAGCCAGAGGGAGGTAACCGAGAAGTGATGCTATCTGTGAGTCACCAGCCTACACTGAGCCAGTCCCAGTCCACACAGATCAAAACAAACAGGCCTAGCTTCCACAGCTAGGCCTGCCTAAATTTACCTGCACTATCCAAAAATCTCACCTCTAGCACCTGCCTAGGTAGAGGGTGCTACATCTAGTTAGTAGTAATTATTAACATTCACCTTGACTTGTTCTGTTATTCTGAAGATGTTTCACCACTCATCCAGGTGGCTTCCTTAGTTCTAATAAGCAATTACATTCATGTACTAGAAACCATGGTTGTGGTTATTGGTAGCAGTAGTTCGAGGAAGGAGCGTTCTTTCACAACCAGTATGCTGACTAGCAAGCTTACCAACCACTGCTGACTTTTTTTTAATTGTCTTTTTTTTTTTCTTTTCTTTATAGCCATGACCAACCGGCTCATCAGCCCAACATATGAATCCTATCTCTTGCCGGAAATCACAAGATACGACTGTGAGGTCAACGTGCCAGTACTTGGTAACTCCAACCTCTTGCAAGGCTGCGACCTTCTCCAAGCGCTGGATCAGACCACCTGAGAGGAGCGGCGGACCCTCTCATCAACTTTCAACTCTTCATTTAAATAAACAAAACCGCTTCAGTTTCTAAATATATTTTTCCAGTAGACAGTTTCTATCACTGATAACAATCTTACAAGAATCATTCACATGTGGAACTTTGTGCACAGTACCAAATAGTGGCCTTACTGATATGATGTCAGAGAGAGAGATATACATATATGTTTTTACCTGCTGTATTTTTCTTTATTTTAATAAAAAAAAAAAAAGTGTATAGTATAGGAAATGTTTTACATGCCCTTATAGCCCTGTAAAAGTAATTTATATATATTTTTTAATGGCCATAGTTGGTGAATATATCTACTTATCATGGAGGATGTTACTGATGCAAATCACTGGAATTCTGTATACTGTAATTGTATGGCAGTGCCTTGTATTTCATTGTTTTTCAGTTTGTAAATGTCTTGGATGGGTTTAAAAAAATGGCATTCCCATATTGAATAAGACCAAAGAAATTGCATTCCGTCAGACCAGGAAATTTTCTGCGCTCATGAAACACTTTAGTGCTTCAAAGAGGAACATCAGTGGAGCAATAATAACCTAGAGCAACCAATCGGCAGTCATCTTTCAGTGCATTAAACTGCTGAAAGCTGAAATCTGATTGATCAGTGAGTTTGTGATGATGTGGTATATTTAGATCTTATTAGACACTAGAATCACTGGCATTATATTGTCCATTTTCCAGTTTATGCCAAGATTCATCAACAGGACAGCACTATTTAAAATACTATTTTGATAGATGGACTGGATTCTGGACAACAGCCTAAGAACCTCTAAACAACAAGGTATCTAATACCTCACTTTTTTCTTTTTCTTTTTTCTTGATCTGCACATCTGTGATGGTTAGGAATGGAGTTTTTACTAGAGATTTGTCCAATCAAATTGTTGGACATTACTAGCTTACTGTGAACCAAAAAACCTCACGTAGGAGCTTCTCAGGCTTGGAAAGGGGTGCTAGTCCTGGTCCACTGCTGTGTGTGCAGGCTGGTGAGAGAGCTCGTACCGACTCCAAACGTCAATGTGTAGAAACATAGATATCCCTTATAGCTGCACATCGAAGCAAACCCGCTGGTGGGGGTTGTAAGGCAACCTCAGCCTGGGCTCCCGCCAGGCCGTGCCCCAACACATTTTGCTCTGCCCATTGGAGCGTAAAGTTATTGTAAAGTAATGTTTTTTTTTTTTTAAATAACAAACATTTTATACTTGCCTCCTCTGTGCAGTTGGTTTTGAACAGAGCAGCCCTGATCCTCCTCTTCTCGGGTCCCTCTTTGCTGCTCCCGGCCCCTCCCTCCTATAGAGTGCCCCCACAGTCAGCTACCTATGGGGGCACTGGAGCCGAGTCACAGCTCTGTGTCCATTTAGACACTGAGTCCCAGCCCCCGTCCCCTCTCATCCCTGATTGGCCAACTGACTTTGACAGCCGCAGGAGCCAATTATGCCTCTACTGTGTCTCAGTCAATCAGGAGGAGTGATGGCTTAGACATTTGTGGACATCGCTGGAGAGAGATGGGGCTCAGGTAAGCAATTAGGGGGTGCTGGGGAGGCCGCCACACACAAGGTTTTTTATCTTAATGCATAGAATGCATTAAAATAAAAAAACTTCTGCCTTTACAACTCCTTTAATCATGGAGATGGGAAGGAGCTTATCTTGGCTCCAGACAACTGTTGACTTGTTGAGTAAAGGATGGATCCCAGGAAGCCGCACATCAATGCACACCTGCTTGTATTGGAATGAATGGCCGTCTCAGCATGGGCTTCAGCTAGGCCACACACCCAACATGTTTCACTCCACCCCTCGGAGCTTAATCCCCATGATTGAGCTCAGAGGGGGGGAGCAAAACACGCTAGGGGCATGGTGGGAGCCCAGGCTGAGGTTGCCATACAGCACCACAAGTGGGTTTGCTTCGATGTGTGATTAATAGTGATATTTCAATTTCTACCCTACTAGCTTAAAACATTTGTTTTAGAGTTCCAGATTGTCCCATTAATACATTTTCCAATCTGAACCCAACATAAGCAAGTAAACCGTAATGCATGTCATCCCACCCAATTTCCATCTTGTATATTCTAGGCTCCGTACAATAGTCTGGTGACATCATCGGCACCAATTTAATGAATAAGCCTGTTGGGGTCCAAACTTAAGACTGGCTGCAACTTGTCTATGGACTCCTCCTTCTCTTTGCAACCCCTTCATTCTTTAAATTCATAACACTAATGCAAGATTTTCTGCAAGCATTTCAGTAAAATGCTACAAAATATTTCAGATGGGAAATGCCACTTAATTTGAATTCTGACCGATGTAGGCTTAGGTGCCTGTGGAAATAATTAGGTTACCTTTTTATATGCTACACAGTCTAGAGATGGTCGGATGCAATATATGGGAATGTTGGCACATCAGTAGAACGATGCGGTGGTACAAGATACAGAATTCTGGAACTCAGTGATGCAGCAAATTTTAGGTGGCATAATGTTTTCAGTGCAGTTCCCGGTTATCCCTGTTTTTTATCAGGAGAGCCCAGATATTTAGAACGGGATGGACTTGGCAAAGGTGGCTGTTAGTTTTGCTCAATATGAACTGAGCAGAATTAGTAAAAATCAACAGAATTGCCTAAAACTGACCCGCTTTCAAATGTTGGGAGGGCGCACTGCTAAGCATTATATCATCATCCTATGCACTATTCTTGTTGTAAGCAAGTCAAAATAAAAACCTAACTGTTCTATTCTAAGATCAGGAGAAGTTGAGAAATCACATGACCAATTACTTTAATGTATTAAGCATTTCCTGTTTTATTTTTGTTTTTATAACCTACAGATGCTATTACGTTACCTTTTTACTTTTTGTTACTAATCTACAAGGGTATAATCATACATACAAGGGGGTTGTCCCCTTAAATTTGCACAGTTTACCGTAACAAACCTTATAGGAACTCTGTATAGACAGTTAACACTTTGCGCTCTCTTTCAACCATTAATGCTTAAAGGTAAATGCTTCTTTTATTGGTACAGTACTTTACTTTTTTTTTTGTACATTTTTTGACTTTTGCTCCAATGTTTTTGTTTTTATTTTCTTCAGTGTAGAAACGGTGGTCATTGTTAGGGTGATACTACAGGCATTATATGATCTATCCAAAGGAGGTTAAGAATATTATTAATCATGCAAACTTTAATTTTACTGCACAGAGTTCTTGTTTCCTGTACACAATGGAAGGAGGCCATTTTGTTGGAAGGGGCATTTATTCAGTTTACTGATAAAGTACCTACCTGCCATAGAAAAGTGACTGTTAAGCTGGCCATATATGACATATATGCCATATATGACTCAACACATTTTGATTGAAGAATTGAAGGAGCATGGTGGAAAATTGTCACTGGAACAGTGACCAATGAGATGCAGCCACTGCGGCTGTCTGAACTCAATAGCCGGCAGGGGCAATTCCTCCATCATGCAGGAAATCTATGCCTATATGGCTAGCATTAGAATGCTAATTGGCTGCTTGCTACTGAATAACCGTTCAGCCCTCAAAATGGCTGCATCCACCGTTTAGGCAACAGGTACACTTTTAAGGTCCAGTAAACCTAAAATACAATGAACCTGTGATATAAAGAGCTAAAAAAATACATATAACTGTTCCCATATCTGTAAGGAATGCAGATACTTGAGATAATACTATAATCAATTTTAGGCTAAATAAAAAGCTACAACTGTCCTCAGGACCTGAATTTATCTCAGTTATTTTCAGTACTAATAAGCTTCAGAAACTTTTACATGTGTATCTGTAATTGGTATTACTTGCTCTATATGAACTTTTACATATATATATCTGTAGTTGTTATTGTGCTTCAGGTTTACTGGCTCTTTAAATTGCAATATACAGAATATATTTTTCAACTGCATTATTTTATCAATCTTTTTTTTTTTTTTATTATGCATTGTATACCTAATATACACACGTGTTTCAGGGTCTCAGAACTGTTTTATAGCCTAACTTGTGTCAGTTGATAGCTCTTCAAGTGCAAATATTTGGGTTGTACTGCAATATTTTATTAAGGGCATTGTATTCAGCTTTTACATATATATGAATATGTATACGTATAGATATGTTACAAAACCACTTCAGTGGTTAATTGCCACATGTAAAACGTTGGCCTTTATTACACTCAGGAAGCGCTCCTAATGTGCCGATTTATGAATCAGTATCGATCCCAGCTCTTACCTTCTACCATCTAAACCAGGTTTATCCATGTTACTCCTCAGGGGTCTTAACCTTTGCCTTATTGTGTGCTAAAGCTGATGTTTGTAACATTAAAAAAAAAAAAAAAACATGGGTTTTTATCTACCTGACTTTAGTACATATGTCAATTTTATATATTGAGCCCTTGGTTTTATACCAGCTTTTTGTAATGTGTGGCTCTCCAGTTCTTGTGAAACGGGAAAGTCCAAGTGTGGCAGGGTTATGGATTATGTAGACGTAGGCAATAGAAGGACACTTTTTTTTCAGCGAGTACAAAATCTACCAAGCCATACCTAAACAGATACGTTTCTTGAGCACCAAGTACGTGGTAAAAAGAATATTCCCTGTGCTTTAGAATGTAGAACGGCATTAGGTTTGTTGCATGAAAATTTACAAAACGGGGCCCTCTCTATGGTATCAGGAAGCTGATTGGTTTCTATGCGGAGCTGCACCAGATTTTGCATGCTCCAGTTTTAGTAAATCAACCCCATTGGTTTAAATACCAAAATTGTCCATTCTCCATATAGAAGTGACAGGTCCACTATAAGTACCAAGGTTACATATATCACTTTGTACTATTCAAAAAAATCCATGAATGCATCAGGTATAACCTTTGATTTGGAAGGACGCTATCTAATCCATAGGCTTTAAATAAAAATTAATTTGACCCAACACGTAATATCTAAAAAAAAAAATTTTCTGTGCCAGGGCTGGGCACAGACATTTTTTTTTTTTTTTTTTTTAGGGCCTACGTGTTGGGTCAAATTTTATTTTTATTTAAATATATCATGCTGATTAAACGTAGAACAGGGGAAATTCCTAGTCCATCATGAAAACCAAAGTCTTGGTATAAGAATAACTTGGTTATGACATGCTGAGGAGTGGTGGTCACACACAGGTCCTTATATTTAATGTTTTCACATGTATCTGACTGTTCTGAATTCTTGATCATAGAAAAGAAAAAATATTTTCAGACTACACTATGGTTAAGTCTTGCAGCTGCCAGTTTGTACAAAAATGCTTACAGGTCGTCTTCTTAAATCTTTGCCAATCCTTGGTGTTTGTATCAATTCATGTAGACAGAAGGGTCATAAGGCATTCACCTTGACGACTCCTATTCACATATTTGACTTTGCTCCTATACTAAATAATAGCTTTCAACACTGGTCTTATCTGAAGAGAAACAATGCTTTTTTTTATTGAACCTTCCTAGATAAAAAAATTATTAAATATATTTACTTACATGTTATACTAAAACCTTTTTTTTTTTTTTACGTTTTTGTTTCTTTTTTTTCTCCTTTTTGCATAAGAATAAAGAAAAGGTGAGGTGGAGATTTTAGCAACATGTTTTATGCACTACCTGGCCACTGAGGAATTGTCTTTAATTATCCTCAATCCAGGCTTCAAATTTCAGGTCAGATATTAAGCTATTTTCTACCCGGTTTTAGAATTTACAAAGTTGTCACAGAAATCAATTGCAAATTGTCCCTTAACCACTGACAGAACTGCGCAGTGTTTCTGATTTGTTGTTTAGACCAGGGGGTTCCAAACTTTTCACTACAAAGGCCACATCGTATATTTTACGAATATTCGGGGCCGACAAAAAATCCTTTATCCCTTTTATATCCGGGTGACCATCAGAGTCCTCTATATAGTTAACAGTCTTCCCTTACATCAAATTCCCCATCAGATTCCTCTCTGCGTAAGGGCCCCCCTTTACATCAGGGTCCCTATCAGATTCCTCTCTTACATCAGGGTCCCAATCGGACTCCCCCTGACATCTGGGTCCCCATCAGATTCCCCCCTTACCGCAGGGTCCCCATCAGATTCCCCCCTTACAGCAGGGTCCCCATCAGATTTCCCCTTAGATCAGGGTCCCCATTAGACACCCCCTGACATCGGGGTCCCCATCAGAGCCCCCTTACCTCAGGGTCCCCATCAGAGTTCCCACTTACATTAAAGTTTACTGTTACATAGGGAGCGGGGGGGGGGGGGTGAAGTGGAGACCATAGGCAGCTTCTGTTGACCTTAATACTCAGTCTGTATGCATTAAAGTGGAGTTCCAGGCTTTTTATGTTTATTAAAAGTCAGCAGCTACAAAAAGTGTAGCTGCTGACTTTTAGTAAACAGACACTTGCCTGTTCCACGGTCCAGCGATGCGGCCGAACGGAGCGTCGCTCCTCTCCCCCTTCTCTCCGCCGGCGCCTCCGTTGCCACTCTGGGCACCTGGCCGGGACAGCTTTTGGCTTCACAGCCAGGCACGCACGGCACATGGGCGAGTCGCGCTGCACTCCCGGAGTGGACAGGCGATCTCCTGGGACCTGTCACGTGTCCCAGGAGATCGCCTAGAGGGAGGGGCCACCTAAGGCGAAAGCCCTGGGCGGAAGGAGGAAGTGGGACACGAAGCCCCACTCCTAACAAAGCCCCACTCCTAACGAAGCCCCCACTCCCCCCCCAAAAAAAAATGACATGCCAAATGTGGCATGTAAGGGGCCGAGGAGTGCTTAAAGCAGAAGTTCCACATTTGGGTGGAACTCCGCTTTAGGACAAGTCCCTGACCCTAGCTGTGGGCCGATAAAAATCTAGTGGGCCGGATGTGTGGCCCACAGGCTGTAGTTTGGAGACCCCTGGTTTAGACTGTCCATCAGCGCAAAAAATCTAACTAAACTATTAAGGAATAGAGAAGTTCCCTACACCATACAAACAATAGTGAAGAGACAACTTGCACATGAGTTTGGAAAGTAAAGCTGGCCATGCACTGATTTTTGTGTTTTTTTTTCAAGCAGCCTACAGATTCCTCTATCCATGCTATACAATATAGATGGAGGAATCTTCAGTGTCAGCTATTGTGCTGGCTGTCAAAATATCCAAACAGTGGCTATATCTGATTGGATGACACCACTGTTTGGCCAATATTTTTCCACCAGGCGCCTTTGATTTTGAAATTGAGGTAGGCCAGCTGAAAGGGTGCTAACAGGGCCTCCCACAAAGCAAATTTCGGCAGGTTCATCGGGAACTGGCTAAAATCTACTCAGTGTATGGTCAGCTTTAACTGGAACCAAGAGGAACAGTCGGTGATATCATGAACTGCTCTTCTTACAATTGACTTCTTGTCTACTTCTACTGGTGGCAGCATTTTTGAGGGCTAAACCAATATTCATGAGTACTTCTTTCTTTACTGGGACCTAGAAAAATCAAGTCTGAATTAACCCACAAAATGGCTGCCCTCAGTAACGTAATATTGACTTTCATTATTTTTGTGTATTTTAATGTAAACGCTTCTCACATGTAGGTAAACGTGATTTAAAGTGGATCTCCACCACTATGGTAGATTCCATATTGTAAAGAAGGTCAATGAAATCAACAGCTTTGTATATAGTATTCATCATCCATCTTGCTCCACTATACAACTAAGTGTCCAGACAAAATGGAACAAGATGGTTGAGAAAAACTATATACATTAATGTAATTTGTTCATCCTACTTTACAATGTTCGATTTGCCGAAAAAGTGGAGTTACCCTTTTAAAACCTGTTAATAGCTTTTTACTTTTTTTTTCTTCCAGCTAAAGGAATGACTTGGACGATAAACCAAATGAATTATTTTCTGTGGTATACTAACTAGCATGTAGTGTCCTTAGCAGGTCTACAGGGTTATACTGACTTTAAGCACTTGAAGGGTTTATCACACTTGAACAATGTTGTTTTATGGTCTGTGTAGTTTGAGCATAAAGCGCCTTGATATCCTAATAGATTTACTAAGCTATTTTAGACAATCCAAGTACTGATATTAACCAAGCCTATCAGTATAGGAAAATGATTTCTTAAACAACACTATGTGGCTGAATTTGATATTATCACTGTATGGAAAATGATCCATGAACAGATGTATTTTGACACTGATACATTATTAAAGTATACTGATCTTTCATTACGACTTGTGAGTCCTTGATACGAGTTTGACAGCAACTGTGCAGATGTCAGGTGTGTGGTGCGTCTGTGTGCGCGTGTGGGTGCATGGGTAATACCGGATTTCCAAAAAAAAAACATGCTATATTGTGATATTTGTAACAAAATAAAAGTATCACTTTAAGAAAACGTAACCACCACCATTTAGTATTATTTGATTTAATAAAAGGCAAATGGACTGTTTACTTTGCAAGGGAATTTGCATCAGAACTTAGTGAATGAGGTGAAGCTCTGCTGACGTCCATCAACCAATCATGCGCAAGAAAAATGCTTTTTTTTTTTAACCACTTGGTGACTGCCCGCCGTAGATTTACTGCGGCAGGGCAGCCACTCTGCGCCAGATCACATACCTGGTACGTCACCTGACTGTTCCCGGTCTGGTGCCTGCACTAGGGTTGCCACCTGTCTGGGATTCACCCGGACAGTCCAGGGTTTGAACCATGTGTCCGGGTTTCAGTCTGCCTGAAACCCGGACACATTATTCAGACAAGAATGTGTCTCGGAACAGGGCCTGACAAAAGGGTGAAGGGGTAACTATGCGTTCTGCATTACTATTCTCTTTGGAGCGCCCAAAGGTGTCCCAGGTCTGTTACAATCCTATAGTGTACACTAAAAAAAAACGAATTCTGCCGTGGGCCGCAAGTGTTAGGGTTTGGCTTGAAGAAAAAGTGGCAACCTTAGTGCGCGCCCGGCCGGGAACCCACTCCTGCTGTGATTGGACACAGTGGGACCCAATCAGCAAGTCCGGTGGATGCGATATCCGCTGGGACCCGCCAACCGTTCAGGAGAAAAGGTAGAGTGGTGGTCTGCCTATGTAAACAAGGCAGATCGCCGTTTTGTGAGAGGGGAATGTGCTGATCCTGTGTTTCTGCAAAGCAGGAACACGGATCTTTACATTCCCCCAATCAAAGCACCCCCCACAGTTAGAAAGCACTCCCAGGGAACACATTTAACCCTTTGATCGCCCCAACAGTCCCTGCCAATGTCATTAGTACAGTAACAGTGCACATTTTTTTTAGCACTGATCACTGTATTAGTGTCACTGGTCCCCAAAAAGTGTCAAGTGTCCGATTTGCGTTTTGTATAAACGCATTTACGCTTTTTGTCTTCCCAAAGAAAAATCTCCCACTCTTCACACGCCTTATTCATGTCACCAGTTTTGGGCAGAACCTATATTTGTAAGCAACTATTTTCCAGGATGAAACACACGAAGGGCAAAATTAGCACCGACATATCTGATGAGCACCTTGAGAATTGCTACTCCACCTTATCAGAAATAGTGTCAAATATCGCACTTTTACAATAAAAAAATATTCTAAAAAATGAAGTTTATATACAATATCGATATGTGATCATCACATGCCTGACGAAGGGCTCCTGCGTGGCTCTGAAACGTTGCACTAAACTGCTTTGTGATGTGATCTTTCTAGAATAAAAAGAACTTTGGATGAAATTGATGATACTTGGTGTGCTGGCAAATATCTACATATCAAAGAATTCCTTGCATTTCATTAGATCTTATGGACCATGCATATCAGAAAGTGTGCTGAGGATGCCTTATTTCTTATAACATTAGAGCGGTTGTATACCCAAATTTGACATTTTTACCTACAGGTAAGCCTATAATAAGGCTTACCTGTAGGAAAAATGTTTATCTCCTAAACCATACAGGTTTAGGAGATAAACATTTTTCCTACAGGTAAGCCTTAATGTTATAAGAAATAAGGCATCCTCAGCACACTTTCTGATATCCCCTTTGCATGCAGCCACTGACTTCAGCGGCGCATGCGCTCTGAATGCCTGGCTGAAGGTCCAGCAGACGTTGCTAGACCTTACCGGGAAGAAAACTGGTGTCATCGCGGCTCCGGCACTGTGAGTGGAGTGAAGACACACCAAGGGCAAAATGTCAGCTCCCTCGGTGTGGACCGGGCTCCGATACGGGACTTCATTCTGAGGTAAGTATTTCATAATGAGCTAGTAGCTCATTATGCCTTTGCCTTGCAGGGTTTTTTTTTTTTTTTTTTTCTATGTGGGTATACAACAGCTTTAAAAAAACACTGCCCCATGTAATTCCTTGTTTTTCCTTGAGCACTTTTTATTGTACATATTTCCAAAAACTCTACAAAAACCATGTCTTTACCATTGTGATTCATTTTTAGTTGCTGCCATTAAATCAGCTTAGTAAGGCCCCTTTCACACATGCGGACCATATGTCCGTATTTCATCCATCCGTTTTCGGATGATATACGGACATGCATGCATCCCTATGGGATGAACATCCGCTGACACCCGATATCGTCCGTCTCTGCTATGGTCTGATTCTGCAGACGGAGGAAAGCCCTTTTTTTCTATCCGTCTGCAGAGCGGATCGGATGAACATGGACAGACGATCCGTGTTCATCCGATCCTCCGTAGAGGAGAGCGGAGATCTGACAGCGCGGTCCCTGCACAGTGGGGACAGGGACCGCCCTGTCATCCGCCGGCTCAGCGGGGATTTCGGAACGATCCCCGCTGAGCAAGCAGATGTTTACGGGGCGGATCATTACGGATCCGTCCCGTGTGAAAGGGGCCTAAGAGGTTGTGTCCCAGTAGTGCAGACTGTAAACGGGTCACAATTTTTATTAATCACACAAACGCCCTGCTCAAGCTGTCAAAGCAGAAAAACCATAGCATTTTCTTAAAATGGCAACACGCAGAACTTAAAAATACATAACATCCCCGCTTTGTTACACTTCAAAGTTTTGGTGTGTTCTGAACTTCCCCAAGTTCCGTTCTCCAGTTTGAGAGTGGGAGTTGTTGTTCGGGCTTCCAGATATTTGTGGCTATGTGGTAGGGCTAGACGCATCATGCCAAGTAAACCCGTTAGGAGTAGTGTCCTGCCCCTCCAACAGATCTGAACAGATACTAAGCTGCTCACATGCCAAGTTGATCCATCCGTCAGCTTATAGGTTACTGATCCCAATTGGCTGTGGAATTGCGAAAGATTACATAGACTAGGGTTAAACTTTGGTTGGTGGCTTCCTTATCTTTACCCACTGGTTAAGAATGAGGGTAGTTGTTTTGGCGTTTCAGAGTAGAAACATATGTTGTATAAGTTAATGTTTTATTTTTTTACCACAAAAGATGCATTGCATGTCTAAGACTCTAGTAAATGCAACAATCTTGATATAGTGCATATATATATACCTGACCGTTTTGACCATAAAACTCTTCTGGCCTTGGAGCCCTGAGCATTGTGATGGGATTGGTTAGCCTTGTACAGTATAACTGTCAACAAGTTGCATAAGGATTTTTGAAGTAGGAAACCACTTTGGGAAGAAGAGAGACCCTGGGCCTCAGAACCTTGCATGTGTAGCAAAGAAAGGGTAGACAGAGGAAAATCCCTAATAATTTTCAGGACATTGGGACATCCAAAAGCAGTCCAACTAAGGGGTTGGCAACACAGCAAATGAAAGTCTGACAGCCCACAAAATCAATAGGTTAACAAGGGTGGCTCCAAGAGCCATCTGGAGAACTTTGATTGAAGCCTGAATCAACTGAGGCCTAAATTCTTTATTCAATGTTCCGTAACGATTTTGTAAATTTGACTTACCCTAAAATACTTTTCTTGGAGTAGTTTAAGGCAGGACCCCGGGGGGCCCCCAACCCCCAGGCTATGAACTGGTGCCAGTCCGTGACCTGTTGATGACCGGTCCCCACAGCAGGAGGCGAGTGGTGACCGCGGCCCGGACAGCACTATCGCAAACCACGGTCACCGGTCAACTCCGGCTTTGCAGCCATGCCATTTAGCCTGTGTGTCCTCTCCCAGGGCAGGGGGTGGGAAGAGCTGGGAGTATTTTCATATTAACCAGTGGATAACTATCTGCTTGTTAACATAAGTTGGGCAGTTCCCGCCCCCTGCCCTGCTGGTATGATAAAATCGAGACCCGGGAAAGGAGACATGGGCTGAAAACAGCCTCTACCCTGCCAAAGTTAAGACTATGCAGGGGAGGCAGAGATTGGAATGGGGCAGTGTGATTTAGGAGGCTGTGATTTCAGTGCAGTCCCGTTTATATCACAGTGCCCCCTTTATAGAGCAGTCCCCATTACATTAATGTAAAAGGGACTGCACTATAGAGGGGGGCTGTGATGTGAAAGAGGAACTTAGGACATTATGGGACTGTTTTAAACTGGGAACTGTGATGTAAAGGAGGACTGTGCTGTAAAGGGGGTTTGTGGTGTGAAGGGGGGCTGAGGACAGACTCCATGAATAATCTGCCCCCCCCCCCTTCAGTCTCTGGGAACATTGGCTGCCCTGAAACCAGTACCTGGGCCAAAAAAGGTTGGGGACGGCTGCTTTTAGGGACGCAGATCCCTTCTCTCAGTTCATATGATTCACTCCTAGGCATGCTGGGATTGGGAGAGGTTATACTGAGCTGTCCTTACAGCTTTGTTTTACCAGTGTCCATCTTCTGAAGGCAGCAGCATAATCCAATGTATCTGAATACTTCATTCTGTGTCCCTTAATGTACTCCATGAAGAATATTTTGTAGCAAGTAGAAAAAAAAATTTGGGCTATAGTTTGGTGACTGAAGGGACATACATGTTACAGTAGGATGTCACTGACATATGCCTAGGACTAGATGCACTGTAAATACACCCAGCAATCTATATAAAAAGAAAGAGACAGAAAAGAAGATCTGGATGTACGTTTGGTAATTTCTGAACCCATAAAGTATCAGAGACAAGAAAGGTCCGAAAGGGTCTCTCAACGATCACCGTTCTCATCACTGAGTAACGAAAGCAGTGTTAATGCATACACTTATTCATTCACTTGGCCATGGCCAACATCGTGATTTGTATGTAAATTTACAGAGCTGGAAGTGGCCGGAGGAACACAGAAGCTATATTGTCTCTTTGCATAACCAAACTGCGCCTATGCTAATCAAGTACAATGAGAACAGCAGAATGTATTCCCTGACATTTTTAAAGAGACACCTCCCCATTACGGGAAACAGTAAAGGGGGAATAAGAGTAATTTATCTGGGTAAGAATGACAGTACTCCATCAGGCACTTTTCAACATGAGCTTATGAGATGTAGTGTTGATGTGAAAAACATACTCTTCTAAATACCTGGGAACTATCAATGGATACAATTGCAAGTTCTCTTGATAGGGTAACCAACCCACCTACCAACCCATTTATACCTACCTGAACCTAAACTCCCTGTGAGTTCTATGTTCCTCTGTGTCAGAGAACAGGATTAATGATCTGCCACCCTCCTTTTATGATTGGCTGCTTAGACCTGAGCACTGCTTCTTGGAAGGAAGGTGAGCAGCTCACTTGACCCCCACCCCAACCCACCCCCATACATTGAAACTAAGAATATTTCTCAGTACTTCTACAAATGAACCGAGAGCCAAAGGAGAGGGGGGTCTCTGTCGAGAGAACTTGTCACTTTGCTTTGAATGGACAAAGTGACAGGTTCTTTTTAAATGTAAGTAAGGTACCATGCTACCCAACATCTACTCAGCACAAGGTGTTTTAGTAGTATTAGTTACTCACCTAACATCAGCCCTTGGCTCCAACTGCAGCTGAGTAGCTCATGTGGGAGATGTTCCCATCTAAAAGGGGGTTTAGGTATAGCCACTGATTGGCTGGTTGAAGGCACTTCCTGGTGGTCACAACATTCACATGAACCCCCCCAAACCCAGCTAGCGTCAAGACCTGCAGCCAGACTAAAGCCTCGTACACACGATCAGATTTTTGGCCAACCGAGCGTCAGACTTTTGTCCGAAGGGCGTGTGCCAGGAACTTGTCTTGCATACTAACAGCACACAATTGTCAGCTAACAAACATGAACGTAGTGACGTACTACGTGAAATTTTAGCTCTTGAGCGACACTCTTTGGGCACCTTCTGCTAATGTCATATTTGGTGAGCATTGATTCCGAGCATGCGTGTTTGTACATTGGACTTTTGTGTGACGGATTTGTGTACAGATGATAGGATCTAACAACAAACCGTTGTCCTCCGAAAATTAACTAGCCTGCCATCCAACATTTGTTGGCGGAAAGTTGGACAATTGTCTGGAGCATACTAACCGTCAGATTTTAGGCCAACAGTCTGTCATCACACAATTCCCTGCCGAAAATCCGATCGTGTGTACGAGGCTTAAGTCTTGAGTGGGTGTAAGTTGAGTAAAGGATTGTTTTATTTAACACAGACCTGTTCTTGGACTTTATTAAACTGAAAGTTGGGTTTACTGGTACTGGGGGGTTAGCAGCATAGCATACAGCATAATGCAAAATACTTTGCAGTACTTAGCTGTAAAATGAGAGGTACACCAACAATTTAAGTCAGCAGTTAAACATCTTGTAGATACTGGAGAGTTAACATTTCCTATAGCTCTCTGATAAATACTCTAGTCTACTGGTTAGATCTCTGTGTTTGAGTTCCAGGGTCAGCACACCTCCAATATGAGGGATCAACTGATAGATTGTTAGATAGGAGATTAAATGTTAATTAAAAAAATAAATATGTATATATATGTGTATATATATATGTGTATATATATATATGTGTGTATATATATATATGTATATATATATATGTATATATATATATATATATATATGTATATATATATATATATATATATATGTGTGTATATATATATATATATCATGGAGAATTGAACTGGAGGCAGCTGGAACACTGAAAGGTGTGTAGGATCACCTAAAATCAGGTTCCAGGTAGACAAGATCTAAGACTGAAGTGACACACCACAGATTAATATTCCAGATATATGTGTTTATTCCATTGTAAGATCGAGTAGAAGACTGTATGAAACATGAAATGTATTTTGGGGGGACAGAACTCACGCCCTTCACCAGGGCTTACAAATGGAAGATATATGGACTGGACTAGATAAACATTAAAATATATGTGGTATTGGAACCAAATGAAGTAATAAAGCACAGCATTCATCAGCAGCTGGTTGGTGCTGCCTTGTTGTCAGGGGCGTAACTATAGGGGGTGCAGCAGTCGCGAGCGCAACCGGGCCCTGTGCTGCAAGGGGCCCATGCGGCCCCCTCTACATACGGCAGCATAGGCGGTTAGGCACCGGGCGCAGCACAGGTTGCTGGAGGTGGGGGGTGACTAGCAAGCTCCATGCTCGACTACCGCACTGGCTGCTCTTTAGTTGTGCATTCCCCACACAACCTGTGTCCTCTGCCGCTCCTCCAGGTCCCCCTCTCCTGCTCCATGCAGTGCTGCTCAGTCCGGTGTCTGTCCTCCCCAGTCCAGCTCACACTGCACTGCATGCTTCTCCCGGGCAAATAAACTTTAAGCACACAGATGCAGTGCAGCCCTATGAGAGCCGGCTCCCCAAAGGACACCGCAGGCTTGTCTGCCAGCACCCCCCTCCTCCCCGTCATACACAGATGTTGACAGGTCTTTTTGGGACATATGTCCCCTAAGGACAGGGACCCCATCTCCCTTGGGGACAAGGACCCCTTCTCATCTGAGGACAAGGACCTCATCTCCCCTAAAGTTAGGTCCCCATCTCTCCCCTGGGGACAGGGACCCCATCTTCCCTGGGGACAGGGCCCACTTCTCCCCAGAGGACAGGGACCCCATTTTCCTTAGGGACAGGGACTCCTACTTACGTGGGGCCAGGGACCCCATCTCCCCTAAGGACAGGGCCCACTTCTCCCCAGAGGATAGGGTCCCAATTTCCCTTTCCCTTCTTCCTCTTTGTCTCAAAGGTGTAACATCATAGGTCTGTTTAGACCTCTGATATCTCATCAAAGTCCCCCAACAGGACTCCTAAAAAATTGTAAAAGATAATAAAAAAAAACTGCTGATACCAGTGGTGGAACTATAGGGCTCACAAAAGTCGTACCTGTGACCGAGCCCTGGAGTTCCACCACCGGACTCGGAGGGAAGGGCCTCGGCTGGGGTTCAGGGGGGCCCTTCATGGTTTCTTGCACCGGGGCCCTGAAGGTTCTAGTTACACCACTGCTTGTTGTTCCAGGTAGAAAGGATTCAGCGATTATGAAAGCAAGATCTCTCCATTGGAATACCCTAGACCTTGAAGCCAGGATTCGACTACTCCGTTAATTTAAAGCTTAAAGTGGAAGTAAACCCTCTTATCATTTTCAGCCAAGGAAGCTGCCATCTTGGCCTCTGTGCGAGAACGGGGCGGTGCATGCTGGTCGCTCAGCTGCACCGTATCCCGGAAATAAATGATTGTGGGCTTCACATGCCCACAAGCAATATGACAAAGGTCAGCAAGCAGTTATATACATTTTTTTTTCTATTAAACGTGATGTTGGGGGACGAATTGCTCAAACAACGTGAGTGTTAAATGGCAATGTTATTAACTTATGAAATGTTTAAAACAAAATTATTAAATGCCGTTGGAACTCCGCTTTAATTCATATTTTGTAACCTACCAGGTTCTTAAAGCAGAACTACACTGCATCTGAGCACCATAAATCAAAATCACTATATTATACATTTTGATATTTAAAGAAAATTCCCCGATCCATCCATGTCTCCATGCTTTATTTTGCTAAGAAATCACTTTGAAAAACACCCTCAACTACCATTTCTAGCTGCAGTCATCTCGTAGTAAGTAAGGGAGTAAGGGCAGATGATTCATGTATCTTTTACTTTCTGGAATCCATCTGCCCTTAGCTCAGACATGCAGGTAGGGGGGTGTGCTTAGTGTCATGGAAAATTTTATTAATGTATGTTGTCAGATGCCCCCCAGTGTCGGTTTTGCTGTAATGCGCTCATCTGTGCGCATTCGCACATAAAGACGTTGGCGGAAGACCATTGGCTGCGTAAACCTTCCTATGGACACTACAGACGTGTTTGCTGGTTTAAGGAAGTTAATTTGTGCCTCACCGGGAGACTGGCCACTTCCCAGTGACGGCATTGATAGCTTCAAGCAAACATCCCTGTGTACACTGGAACTTTAGCATAACGGTATAAATATTGTGGCCCACGGAGCCATAGTTTTATATTGTTCGTTGTCATTGAAAGCAGTTTAGACGGTTTGTACATCACTGTTTAGTCTGTTTGAATGTATACATCTGTGATTGGTTCTTTTGAAGGAAAACAATTGTCCCTGTATTGTAGTCCCTGTATTGTATTTCCTTATATGGTCATTCACATCCTGGGTGAATGAGATGAGGCCACATCCTTTGTGGGAGGGGTTTAGCTGTTGGAGGCAAACCCCTGAGGGTGTGGCTTGGAATGTTTTCTAAATAAAGGAGTTCACTGAGCTGGGACAGGGCAATGATGCTGACCGAGGCTGAGATGAACATGTAAGAATACTTGCTGTTGGTGGCTGTTTACTGGGCAATGGGGAACCAGGGGCTTAGATGGGATGCAGCCAGACTGAGGTGGTGATGGATGGAATGCTTGGCTGGTGAGGTTTTGGATGCTGATGATGAGAGGATGACGTGAAGCTGCTGGTAATGTCTGTTTTTGGGAGCTGGGGATCCAGGGAGGCATACGATCAGAGGGTGCATTATATCATAAGATTGAAAGGCGCTTATTAGCGCAAGAGTGTGGCGAAATATCCACGACAGTTAAGATGGCGGGCCAGGTGTTTAAGGGGCAAACAGGGCTTTCCCTCTACACAGGCAGAGAGGGGGAGAGAACAGAGCACAGTCCAATACACGTTTGTTGTCCTGAGACAAATGGGGTGCGTTTTCTCTGCCTGATGCGTTGGGAAAACTTCGCTTTGCAAAAAGAACTAATGTTTTGTCTTTCAGTATAATGCTGGAATTTTGATCGTATGTGTGTATGTATGTATGTATGTATGTCTGTGTGTGTGTGTGATCGTGTGTATGTGTGTGAATGTGTGTGTGTGTGTGATCGTGTGTATGTGTGTGAATGTATGTGTGTGTGTATGTGTGTGATCGTGTGTGTGTGTGTGATCGTGTGTATGTGTGTGAATGTATGTGTGTGTGTATGTGTGTGATCGTGTGTGTGTGTGTGATCGTGTGTATGTGTGTGATCGTGTGTGTGTGTGTGATCGTGTGTATGTGTGTGATCGTGTGTATGTGTGGGGAGAAGGATTGGCTTGTTATGGAAGTTGATGCCACAGTGAGTAACTTTAGGTGTTTAACAAGAAGTGTATGTTTTAAGTTGTGCTTTTTCATGTAACTAACACTTTTAAATGTGAGTTAGCCTAAAGTGTTTGTCTATGCGTTAAATGTGATGTCCCATTTGTGTCCGAGTGTGTGGGGAGAAGGGTTGGCTAGTAGGGAAGCTTGTGCTAGTTTTGGCGGGAACAACTGCTTTGCATGCGTTAACGACGCCATTTTGTACCCTGGCTTTCATCTGCCATTTCCTTCTGTTGTTGTTTCATTGGATAGCATATGTTACTAAGTGTGCATTCTCAATTGTGCGGTGAGATTACATACTTTTTAGTGGAACTGTTCCTAAAGTGTATGTTTTAAGTTGTGCTGGGCCTTCCTATAGGGGAAGGGGCAGACATCATTCCTTTGTGTGTGAAACCATGTGCTAGTTTCGGCGGGAAAAAAATCCCTCATGTTGTAGCCTAGCCTTTGTCTATTATAGGCTAGCTGTTTTCGTTTGGCGGGAAAAACTCCATCTTGCTGAAGTCTGGCCTTTGTTGATATGGTTTTTTTTTCATCGGCCATCTTGTTGTATCTGCTGTGTTCAGCCTTTGGTGCAGATTTTCCTTTTTAAGTGAATTCTATTTTTTGTACTTTTTACATATTTTTAAGTAAAGCTTTTGCGTTTTCTGTATTGAATTTTGATTTCCATTTGAATCTAGACTGGGTTTGTGTATAGTGAAACTAGCTTTGCAAGTGTATGGGAGTGTCTCAGATGGTTATTCATTGTTCTTTTTAGGCTTGTATTGTTTAAGCCTGCACTTGAAAATCTAGCCTCCCTCCCTCTTACCTCTTCATTGATATTTAAATTAACCAGTTTGATGAGTTTTGATGTATCCACAGGAGGGAAGGGGCTTTTGATTGTTTGTGGCCTGCAATGGAAGGGAAAGGCTTTGATTGCACTGTTGTGTGGTATTCTGGTCTCAAAACTTGTGGTTTGATTTCCCAGGGGATATATGAGTCAAGGGGGATTTTAACATGGGGGTTAATTCCACCCACTCCAGGAAAAAAGTTTTTTTATTTGCTGATGCTAGCCATAGATTTTTCTAATGTCTTGATAGACAAAATATGACGCTATTCAAGACTCCCCCTCCCCCTCCCTCTTCCTGTTCAGGTGTGCAACAGGAAGTTGATGGGAGGGGCCTGGGGTCTTTTGAATTAGGACAAAATCTTTTTGATTTTTAAAGTAAATTAAGGTTTATATTGTAATACAGTTTTGGGGAGGCATTAAAGTTATTGTAATATCAAGGTACAGAGAGAAGCCATAATATTTGTTTTGAATAGTGGAGGATTTCATGGTGTTTTGTAGTTTGTCTGACAACACATTTATGGGGCTGCCGATAACCGGTAGTAGAGCATGTAAATGTGAGGATTAGTACGCTAGCACACCAGGAGGCCGTGTATAATAATCGGAAAACGCTGGGTGCCAGTACTGTAAAAATGAGGCGCTAAGCAGTACTGATCCGAAAATCAGTGCAAGGTGCCCTGGACGCAGGGACACTTCATAAGCGATTCGAATCGTCATGGGTAATGTTGGCCATCCATGCGTTGGAGATAAAAAAATAAGGCTCCACACCAGTCAGACAGCTGCCTTACACATGAGATCTGGGTTTGGGGCTCCGGACATGAGACCCCTTAAAGTGTGACATATATGGTCAGAGGGTACAGTAAGGTGTATTCCTTTGGAAGGTATTTTTGATGTCTGGTGGTACGAGACCCCAGAATAAAAAATATTTTGGAAGTAGTTCAGTTGTGGCTTCAGAAATATGTGATGAGTGGGGTGATGGATGTGTAGTACATGCTTTTGTGATTCTCAGAGGAGGAACTGTGCTTAAAATCCAGATGCCCATTCCAGAAATTTGTGTGGCTGGTCCATACAATATTCTGAGATGTTCTCATGTCTGTCCCATTGTATGTATTTTTTTTTTTGCTAAGAGTGAAGGCAGAATTCCATCTGGTTGGTTTTAATTTTAATTTTTGATTTAGGAACTATGAAATATCTCCCCCACATTTGTATCAAAATGTTTGTCTAAAGTTTTAGTTGTGTCATGTTCTATGTGGTAACAAGAATAAGTCTGAACCTACCGCGACAGTCGTGTTGTGGGTGTTGTATTTTAGTAAAAACATGAAAGTAAGGATTACAGCGGGTTTGGCTATTATCGGTTTTGAGGAATGTCATTGACAATTTACGAATGTACACGAATGTTGTATTGTTTATGATTGACAGATTAATAACTTGTGTGTATAAGTATCTTTTCAGGTCCAAGGAGTTTCTGAGGCTCTGCACCATTCTAAACCCGGCATGTCTTCCTCCACTTTGCAAAGATGAGGAAAAGGGGGGAAGAGGATGGGCTGAGTGACAATTTTTCAAACCAATGATACTAACCACTCTAATTCTAGCCAAGTTTGTGACAGGTGACAGGTGACAGGTGACAGGTGACTGGGTCGTTGCAGAGAAGATTGATGAACAAGACAACAAGGATGAGAAGTATCTTTATTTATATTTTTTTAAAGTGTATTTTCCAAGTAGCTAAGAAAGTGAACAGGACACATGGTTGGGTCTACTCTGAGTCTCCACGGAGCTCTGGTGCCCCAGTGATGACAGCGGTGTGTGATATATAGATATATTGGTGTGAGGAGTTGTGACAAACTAGTAAAGACTCCAAACAGACATTTCTAAATAGAATTTATCGATACATTTCTAGAGGGTAAAATTAATTATAATTTGACAATAGCTCTGGTTCTCACCAGCTTTGGTATCGGGATAACTAGATATACTGTGTGTAAGTGTTTACTATTGCCGCCCTCCTAAAAAATCAATAAACACTGCTCTGCGCTACAAGGATATGTTACTTGCAATGTATGGGGTGGTCCTGGGATGACCAAGCCTGTAGATAGTGGCAAATGTGTAAACTAGTTATTTAAATAAATAAATAAATAAATAAACATATGTGTGCAAACTGCAATAAAAACGTTATAAGTATATGTGCATAATGTGCAATTGAAAAATTATTATTATTGTCTTCATATAATGTGGGTATATGACAATAATGGTAGCTGCCGCTTAAGAATATCGAACTGTGAAGAATACAAAAATTTCTATGGTGGGCTAAACATGATCCCCCAATTTAGAATTTTTGTAGCAGCGCTATTTGAAGTGAGCTTTCACAAATGAATGTGAAAGGCTAATACGATAAACACGCTAATCAAGGTGACCGTGAGTGAAATAAATAAATAAATACATAAATATCAAAGTGACCATAAATTGATGTCTGAAATATATATAAATAAATAAATAAATGCATAAATAAATAAATAAATAAATCAGTCCATATGCGTGAAATCAGTGAATCAATAAAAATAAATAATCAAATATAATAATAAATAGAAGTTCAAACTGGATCACAAATGGTGAGTAAAACGTGAAACCAATTTCTAAGCAATAAATAGTTCGTGTATAAACGGGGTTTGCTCATCAAATGAGCCCGTGAGAAATAGTGACAGTTCAGAATTGATGTGGGCAACAGTTCTAGATAAATATTTCTTGAGTGATCCGTCCACCACTGCTTTCACCACGTGAGGGAATTGTCCCCTTCTGGGGGTACACTCACCAGAAATCTACTTTAAACAAGCCTGTAGTTTGAATCAATCTGGACCTTCTCCTCCAACATCACCAGATAATAGCCATCCACTAGCGCGGTTTATTGGACCAGAGTTTCAGACTTTACATCCAGCATCCCTTGATCATAACTCCACCAGCGCGGTTATATCATGTATAAAAATAGATGGAGGGCCACATAGTGTGATATTGCTAAAAACTTTTATTTAATTAATTAATTTAAAACAGTTTCCCTTTAATGCAAAAAGATCCCCCCCAAACGATATCTGCGTACCAAAATTAATGAGATAGTAAGCATTGGGTAAACATAGAGCGGTACTGTGCCTGTGTTCCTTTCTGTCAGTAGGAAGTGGATCCTTCAAATTCCGCTCATGAGCGGCGTCCTTTCTTCCTGTACTCCTGTGGAACGCACCATGGACCGCAATACGTCGTAACGTCACTTCCTGTTGACCTACGCCCTGACGCGTTTCGTCATTTCCGACTTCTTCTCGAGGGCGTAGGTCACCAGGCAGGAAGTGATGCTTATATGTGAAAACAGATGGTTCGGGTGTCCAATGGGAGAGCTAGATTGCTCACCCAATCAACAGCGCCACCACTACCTAATGCTCAAGCACTAGAGGTCTACTGCAGACCTATTTAAGAGGCCAGCCGTATTGATCTCATTGCCTGTGCATTTAACCATCCGGACTAGCAACATAATAAAGTACAGTTACGGACTAGCAACAAAATCAACTGTGAATAACAAGCACAAACACCGTCACAATAACAGTTTTGGCTACATACATTACTTGCGATGTGTTTTTTTACATATATTCATATATTCAATCTATAAAATCTGAGAAAAGCAAGGATGACCGGGTGATAAATGGCCATTATTATACACCGTTATGATGTGTGGCAATGGTTGTTGTTTGATATATAGAAAGAAGGGGTCCCTTCTCTGTCCAATTTAGACCAGGCTGAAGGACAATTAATATTGAATATTCAGCTGTCACCCGTGCTTCCTCATAGTACATCCTTTATTTACCAGTCACGGCACATTGTCTATTCACCATTCAAGGAACGTGAACATGAGCCAACATGAGGTGATGTTGGAGGAGAAGGTCCAGATTGATTCAAACTACAGGCTTGTTTAAAGTAGATTTCTGGTGAGTGTACCCCCAGAAGGGGACAATTCCCTCACGTGGTGAAAGCAGTGGTGGACGGATCACTCAAGAAATATTTATCTAGAACTGTTGCCCACATCAATTCTGAACTGTCACTATTTCTCACGGGCTCATTTGATGAGCAAACCCCGTTTATACACGAACTATTTATTGCTTAGAAATTGGGATAACTAGATAGCCCACAGTTTATAAAGTAAAGCTTTGGATCTACAGTTTATAAAGTAATTCCCCTAATGGAAGAGATCCCTGTGTGCTGGTGAATCTCGTCCCAGCATCTTATGTCGCGGCCGATCGCGAGGATCTGATGGCGCGAGGGAAAGTAAGAATGACAGGGACACCTAGAAGGGAATTGCTTGTACACGGTGGGGACTTGAGCTTATGAAACGATTGAAAAGTGTATCATCCATTGAGGATGGGATGTTTTCATGTAACTGTTGAAGCTACAAGGAAGTTCCCACAATCCAAAGGGGGGTCCTGGGAATTCATAAGTAAAGATTGTTATACCTGAATCGGGGATACTAGTGACAAAGTTCAGGCCCATATGGATGAGGCTTGGATCCCTGAGAGGCAAAGCCAGAGCTGTAGCTAGTGAAGGGTGGAATTCTCTAAAAAGTCTGGGAATCTGGTGATTTAATTTTTATTTTTGCAGCGGATCATAGTTGAAGGAAGTAGGGGTATATTTACTCATGCTGTTTTTGTTTCTATTCCTTATATATATCGTGATGAGGTGCTCCTGCTGCCTGATTTGGACGCGTGACCAGAGCCCGAGCAGATGACCACATTTTTCTCAACAAGATGCCCGACCTGCAAACAAGACACAGAGGATCTCAGACCGACCAGCGACTACAACAGCTCACCATGTCATCTCTACTGAAGAACAGAGTCTCCATGTCAAGCCGTGTTTTCCTTTTTATGGACTGTAAGGCCAGGTGTAAGAAGATCGAAATTCATCAAGAGACACATGGGAGGATATGACAAAAACGAGGGACTGTCATGGAAAATTTTATTAATGTATGTTGTCAGATGCCCCCCAGTGTCGGTTTTGCTGTAATGCGCTCATCTGTGCGCATTCGCACATAAAGACGTTGGCGGAAGACCATTGGCTGCGTAAACCTTCCTATGGACACTACAGACGTGTTTGCTGGTTTAAGGAAGTTAATTTGTGCCTCACCGGGAGACTGGCCACTTCCCAGTGACGGCATTGATAGCTTCAAGCAAACATCCCTGTGTACACTGGAACTTTAGCATAACGGTATAAATATTGTGGCCTACGGAGCCATAGTTTTATATTGTTCGTTGTCATTGAAAGCAGTTTAGACGGTTTGTACATCACTGTTTAGTCTGTTTGAATGTATACATCTGTGATTGGTTCTTTTGAAGGAAAACAATTGTCCCTGTATTGTAGTCCCTGTATTGTATTTCCTTATATGGTCATTCACATCCTGGGTGAATGAGATGAGGCCACATCCTTTGTGGGAGGGGTTTAGCTGTTGGAGGCAAACCCCTGAGGGTGTGGCTTGGAATGTTTTCTAAATAAAGGAGTTCACTGAGCTGGGACAGGGCAATGATGCTGACCGAGGCTGAGATGAACATGTAAGAATACTTGCTGTTGGTGGCTGTTTACTGGGCAATGGGGAACCAGGGGCTTAGATGGGATGCAGCCAGACTGAGGTGGTGATGGATGGAATGCTTGGCTGGTGAGGTTTTGGATGCTGATGATGAGAGGATGACGTGAAGCTGCTGGTAATGTCTGTTTTTGGGAGCTGGGGATCCAGGGAGGCATACGATCAGAGGGTGCATTATATCATAAGATTGAAAGGCGCTTATTAGCGCAAGAGTGTGGCGAAATATCCACGACATTAGGGATGAGGACCACCTGGTCCATAAAAAAAAGTCAAGAATGGCTTTTTATGGCTGAAAATCCAGATTTCTGAGACCTCTTCCGGAGAGATCTTTTTCGTGGTATTACAGTGGTGTGAAAAAGTGTTTGCCCCCCTTCCTCATTTCCTGTTGCTTTGCATGTTTGTCACACTTAAGTGTTTCGGAACATCAAACCAATTTAAACAATAGTCAAGGACAACACAAGTAAACACAAAATGCAATTTGTAAATGAAGGTGTTTATTATTAAAGGTGAAAAAAAATCCAAACCATCATGGCCCTGTGTGAAAAAGTGATTGCCCCCCTTGTTAAAACATACTATAACTGTGGTTGTCCACACCTGAGTTCAATTTCTCTAGCCACACCCAGGCCTGATTATTGCCACACCTGTTCACAATCAAGGCATCACTTAAATAGGAGCTGCTTGACACAGTAAGGTCCACCAGAAGATCCTTAAAAGCTACACATCATGCCGAGACCCAAAGAAATTCAGGAACAATTGAGAAAGAAAGTAATTGAGATCTATCAGTCTGGAAAGGGTTATAAAGCCATTTCCAAAGCTTTGGGAATCCAGCGAACCACAGTGAGAGCCATTATCCACAAATGGCGAAGACTTGGAACAGTGGTGAACCTTCCCAGGAGTGGCCGGCCGCCCAAAATTACCCCAAGAGGGCAGCGACGACTCATCCAAGAGGTCACAAAAGACCCCACAACAACGTCCAAGGAACTGCAGGCCTCACTTGCCTCAGTTAAGGTCAGCGTTCATGCCTCCACCATCAGGAAAAGACTGGGCAAAAATGGCCTGCATGGCAGAGTTACAAGGAGAAAACCTCTGCTGAGCAAAAAGAACATCAAAGCTCGTCTCAATTTCTCCACAACACATCTTGATGATCCCCAAGACTTTTGGGACAACATTCTGTGGACCGATGAGACAAAAGTGGAACTCTTTGGAAGGTGTGTGTCCAAGTATATCTGGCGTAGAAGGAACACTGCATTTCAGAAAAAGAACATTATACCAACAGTAAAATATGGTGGTGGTAGTGTGATGGTCTGGGGCTGTTTTGCTGCTTCAGGACCTGGAAGACTTGCCGTTGTTTAAGTGACAAACATGCAAAGGAACAGGAAATGAAGGGGGCAAACACTTTTTCACCCCACTGTAAGTCCAGCCAATGAGTCGACAACAAGAGGAAGATCTCACTTGGGGAATCTTGGCCTCCACTGAGGCCTGAGTCTTGCCGCCCCTCTGAAGAACTGTCGGATCAGGGGGTGAACAGCCCATGACACTCCGGGGAAGGCTGACAGGGCCGAGACTTGAACCCTGAGGGAGCTAATGGACAGAGGCAGATCTAGATCTGACTGTAAAAATCACAGGATGTCTTGAATTTTAGGATATCTGAATGATTTTCCAGCAGAGGGTGAAAATTGCACGAACTTGGCCCATATTCTTCTGTAGACTTTGTGCTTTCTCTTCATGAGAGTGGAAATGGCGCTTGATGCGCAGCCAAGGGCTTTCCGGCCCCTCCCTCTCAATAACCAGACCGTCCGTCTCAATAGCGCTGGGCAAGGATGAAGGACTGCCCCCTGGGATAGGAGATCCGGTCTGTAGGGAAGGGGTACCGGGTCCCGAAAGCTGAGCTGGATCAGGAGGGGAAACCACGTCCTGTTCAGCCAGTAAGGGGCTACTACCACCGTCTCGACAGCCTCCACTCGATGTCTCTGCAGAAATCTGGGAAGGACCGGGAACAGGGGAAAGGCATTGCCCTGTTGAAGTCAGGACATCTACTCCAAAGGCCTGGACCGACCCTGACCCTGGCTGGACCTACTTCTTGATCTTAAAATTGCAGGGGGATGCAAACAGGTCTACTTCTGGATCGAACCCCAGAGACAAGATCCACTTGAACGTCTCCATATGGAGAGAACATTCGTTGTTGTGTAGCTGCACGGGGGATAGGAAATCCACCTGGATATTCTGGGCCCTGGGAACGAAGACTGCCAAGCTGTTGGTCATATTTTCCTGGGCCCATGACCTGATATGTTCGACCTCTCGGAGCAGGGTGGAGCTCCGAGTCCCCGTTGTCTTTTCACGTAGGAGACCGCCGTGGTGTTGTCCATTCTCAATAAAACTGATTCCCCTTACAGAAGATGAGTGACGGCCTGAAGGGTGTAGCAGGCTGCCCGCAGTTCCAGGACATTCAAGCCCAGGTTGTGGAGACGGGCATCCTATCTGCCTTGAGCAAGCTCCGACCCACAATGGGCTCCCCAACCGGCACTGCTGTCATGGTGTTAGTTTACATTGGAATTGCCTCCGCTCATAATTACCCACAGCCCCGCCCCTCCTGACCCCGCGCCTGTGAGCACAGGTGAGGTGAGGTGAGACTGCAGTGGTGGGCACAGGTGAGGTGAGGAGAGGCTGCAATTGTGGGCACAGGTGAGGCTGCAATGGTGGGCACAGGTGAGGCTGCAATGGTGGGCCCAGGTGAGGCTGCAATGGAGGGCACTGATAAAGTTGTTAATATTTATTTTTGCAACTTAATTCTGCATAGAACATTTAAGTTTAATTTCATGAGATCATTTATGAGGGCGTGTAAAGGGGCGGAATAAGGGGCGGTGCATGGTAGGGATTGGGTTGGGCAAATGGTGGCGAGTAACACTTAAGGCCTGGCTAGTAGCTCAGGACTTGAAATTTTGAGCCCTGCAATTGGTATATCTGCCTTCAGGAGTAGGCTATACCTGACCCTGATTTCAACCCATTTTTACAGAGCAAAGGGAATGAGCTTGTTCATTACATTTACTCGTTGGCCGAATTATAAAGGTGATTGGTGGATCCTGAAGGTTCAAGACCACCAGTTGTTCTCACTGAGACATCTGCATGTCTATGGCCTAAGGGAGCATCTGTGTTTCATTTTACTGGTTATACTGTTATAGCAGGAGTATTTATTACCGTCAGTTCATGTTATCATCAGCTTCATTTTTCCATGCTGGTAATTGGACTAATGAGGTTTACTGTTAACAAATCCCTTTGTGCTGTTTTGGCAACTTACTTAGCAACTCAGGCAGTGCATTCCAGGTCTCTCCGCTAATCTATCACCTTGAAGAGTCATCAGCTAAAATGATTCCCATATAACTCTTATGGGCTAATTGAAAAAGGCAGTGCAGAATGAAAACGACACGACTGTATGTAAAGTGCAGGCAAAGTTCAGTAACACATAGTATGTACAGTGCCTTGCAAAAGTATTCACAACCCCTTGGCTTTTTACCTATTTTGTTACATTACAGCCTTTAGTTCAATGTTCTTTAAATCTGAATTATATGTGATGGATCAGAACACAATACAGGCATACCCCACTTTTAAGTACACAATGTGCTTTATTTACTAAAGCTGGAAAGCGCAAAATCAGGCTCACTTCTGCGTAGAAACCAATGAGCTTCTAACCCCAGCTTGTTCAATTAAGCTTTGGTAATAAAACCTGGAAGCTCATTGGTTTCTATGCAGAATTGAGCCTGATTTTGCACTTTCCAGCTTTAGTAAATAAACCCCATTG